>JBCAUI010342184.1:0-28664 GCA_038406195.1 Haplosyllis anthogorgicola | reverse complement strand
GGGGCACCCGGCGGGCGCCAACCCTATTTTCGCCCAAAATTTAGCAAAAAGTGCATGAAAATGAAGAAAATTTGGGCTGTTAGGGGGGGGCGCGTGCCGGCGGCGCCCCCCCTAGATCCGCCAATGAAAGGGATGTAGGTTTAAATCCTATGATACATTACAGTACAATATATTTATGTCTGTGTTTACTATTTGTGCACCCATCAAGGTATGTGTAATAATAACCCTACAGGAAGTTAGAGACACAGGGGCGACCACATCCATCCGATACACTGAGCCCAGGCACTTAATATGCACAGAAAAAAATATGTCGCTTATTATTGCATAAATTATGTCCATGTATGGCTGGGTATGGTTGGGCGTACCAGACGTGGCCATAACAATCAAGGTTAAATGTCCTCATTTAACTTAAATGTACTGAATAAACGTCTTTTCTAGTGGTTCATCTTTTACAATTCACCAGAAGTAGATTCTGCACTGTTCATGATAATTTTAATAAATTTACGGAAATTGTCTCAGGACATTTTGTGACTGATACACATGTTGATGGTTATGAATAAACATATATAATAGTACAAAATTTATTACCACCTGCGTATGCGGGAAGGTAATGTTAGTGTGTGTGTGTGTCTGTGTGTGTGTCTGCCTGGGCTATAACTTTTGAACTGCTTGACCTAGAAACTTCATTTTTGGTATGATGGTACATCTTTATGATATCTAGATCAAGTTTAAGAATCAAGGTCACTGGGTCAACTTTAAGGTCACAGCAATAAAAAGTGTCAAAATTTTTAGTGTTGTCTGCTAATATCATATGTTATGATGTTTGAGACAAGTAAATGGGGCCAAGGTCAAAATATAGGTCAAGGTCATTTGAAGGTCAAATTTCAAGATTTTTGTATTTTTTCATGTTTAAATAACTATTTGCATTTTAGTTACTATTTGTGTTTTAATGACTATTTGCGAAGTCGGCGGTTCGGCCTTTGATTGGAAGGCATTCTTGTTCAAACTACAGTCAAGTCTACATTGGGCAAACTAGCCATGAGGCGAACTGTTGTCGTCCACGCACTAACTTTCAATCACCAAAATGATTTTTACTTGGTGCATGTATTTTCGATTCATTAGACGAATCTACAGTCATCCGCGTACTTTTTCATGAAAAGTGGGAAGTCCACCCGATGCAGATTTTACTGTGTGGTACAGTGTAATGATTATATTGATGTGCAAATTAATTTGATTGTTTTGCTTGGTTGTTTCGCTCTTAAAGCTGAATTCTGGTTATAAGTACTCAAAGGTTTACACAAAAATATTTGTTCTCATAGTGTGATCAATGGAAAGTACGATGCTTTCCAAGACGATTTTTGTATGAACATGTATTGTCTGTTCGAATGATGAATCTAGCGAAAGACAAAAAGGAAAGGTGGAAAAGCTAGAAAATGCAGATGTAGCATCAGATGTGATGCTTGGGACCATCGCAAACAAGGAAGAATGCAAACGAGGCATTGGCGGATCCAAAGGAAGGCATCGCTGGCGCACGTCCCCATCGAAAGGCCCAAATTTCTTTCATTTTCATAGGGTTTTGGAGGAAAATATTGAATGGCACCCTCTCAAACCACCTGAAGGCGCCGGGGCGCCCCTCCAAAGAGAAATCCTGGATCCACATCTGCGAGAGAACTGCCCTGGCTTTAAAACCTGAAGCTCAAAAATGGGTAACCAGTGGCCCCAAAAGCAACCTGTCAAACATAAAAAATTAAAATGGAAGAAAAAAAGAATTCTAAAACAAAATGAGGACTAACGACGGTATTTAATGTGGGATGTAAGTGTAAATTACCGAAGTTCCGGCTTCAAATCTTCATCCTTTTGACAAAGAATTATATTTCGTTCAATCTGCACAAATGGCTGGGATTTAGGTTTAAAAACTTTCGTTCTGCAGTTCGTATAAAATTTCATCCTTGCGCGATTAGGTTGCAGCGATCCTATTTACACGGGCTGGAGTGGTTCAATCTGTCATACTTTATCAATGGATGAATTGCAGAAAGGAAAAGTTCCTTCAAACACAGCGAGCTCGTTCATAAAGTACCTATCATTATGTCATAGAGTGAAATTGGGCCTAAAGCGATGTGTACGCAGTATGGGCTGCAGGTTGCGGATGATTTATGTTCGTTTGATAAAGTCGTCAATTCTTGATTTTAAGAAAAAGTAAATTGTTTTAAAGTAGACACTAAAGAGTTTACTAATAAATTTATCCAATTTTTTAAGCAAATAACGTTATACTATTATTAGTAAAAGAATTATCAATACTTGAAAAGGATTAAATTTAGGTCAGTAACTGAAATTGGCAATTTTTAAGTTATTATTTTTAGTTATCTAAGGAGGTAAAGTATAATTTCCTTGCTAATTTTTATAGGCAAAATGAAGTTCTAAAAAAATCTGGACTGTTTTATTATAGCACATGGTTGCTCTGACTCCGATGATAGAAAGAGATGCGAAAAATGCCAGAGGAAGTCCAGGTTTGGGACCAGATTTGAAATTTAGACCTACAATTGCTGAAACGGTCAATGTCAGTCTGCAAATTCAATTCAAAAGATAATCATTCTGATTCTTTTCTGCCTTAAACACGTTCATATTAGAGCCGATAGAAATGTGTAATACACACACAAACAATGGGAACTGCTGTTGAAATTTGGATTTATCATTGCTCCCCAGCCCACCACAGTGACAGGGTACTCAAGCACCCCGGACATATGGTTTGGCGTTTATTGGATCACATGCTTTTAAACTTTAGAAGACAACTTTAGGAGTTGATGGAGTTTGATATATGAAAACAAAACTAGATTCAAGAGGGTTGTGATGTGATCAATTAAGGCTAAGCTGTATTTGTCATACTAGAGAAGAAGGACGTATGGGACAGAATACCTCATGTGTGCTAAACTAGATCTGACTCCATCTGACACTCAGATAAAGATCCCTTGGACGCCCCCTGTATCCTCTTGTCACTTGGAGGCATTAACCCATCTGAACAATCTGGAATGCTTCACAAAGAATGCCATGGTGCGGTCTAAAGGAAGATCTAAAGGCTCTGAATGTATGCGTAAAGGATTACCAAGCAAAGTCAATCTTCTGCTTAAGATGACCAAACATCTACAACCAAGACTCACAATGTGTGGAAGTGGTTCATATTGTGACCAGTAGACGAGATGATAACATTTAATCGTTAGTTTTAATTTTTTATTCTTGTGGGGATTATATTTGGAATACATTTCAAAAGAGATTTGAAAGATATATCAAAAGTCAGTGATTGGACTGAAATCGAGTCAATCTGGAAAAGGGACATATCCCTACGTTAAGTAAGTCTAGAATATGTAATAACTTTGATTTATTTGCTCTCGTGATACGCGGCTCTTGGCTCTTCAATCACAACCCTGATGAATCTAGTTTTAAAACCTAACACAGACCAAATTGTTCAACTGCTAGTACCTCTGGAAAGACATTCGTATTACATACAGTCAGTATGGCGAGTTTCGGTCCACAAAGAATAAAGGAGGAATCAAAGCTAGATTATTTTCTTCAGTGAATCAATCCAAGCAAAACTTTGGGTAATTAAGAATTTGGTAGTTTAGACCATTAGGCTGCAGGAGGAAGTGGTCGATTGCCGCCTATTCATTTCCAAGTTAAACGTCAAATAGTGTGATGAAAGATAACTTTTCAATTCATTTGACCTTTTCGGTTAGATGTTCTTAGTTTAAGTCTTAATTCAAGTTCCGTGTGTTGAAGTTTCGTAAGCTGCACTTACCTTTTCAGAATAGGTAGATCATTTTAGACGTGTATGTTTCGTAATTGTTCTTTTCTCCTTTGACATCATGTTAATATCTCAGTTTACAGTTTACAACAATTCTTTGGAATGTGTGATGTCATGTTCATTTTTTGTGATAGGTAGTGATCAACGTTTATGTGAATGAAATGACGTTTTCCATGGCGAATCTTCTGAACAACTAGTCTTGAAAAGATCATTATTTCACAACATCTTCTACCCAAAACGTTGCCTAGGTTTAGCTGGTTATTGCTCAAGTGGGCTAGATTTTTGGCTCGATTCATATTGCAAGAAACAGACACAAATACTACTGAGCTGCTAAAAGTGCGCTTTATTCAGAGAGGAATATAACAGCAATTTTCTGAGGCAAAAGCATTTCATGCACAGACCATTAGCCCTGTACCCATGGGACAACCCTAATGGTAGCATATCTATCTGTGTTCTTCAGTTTTGATCCATTTGAAGCCGCAAACCACCACTTCACAGATACAAACGTGTGGAGCAACAAGTAAATCATTGCAATATTACACTAGTTGGAATTGGAAACAGACTAATATTTGGTTGAATAGCAGAACAACAGTGACAACATCTGTAAATCAAGGCTTGTAATAGGGAAATGATTCCCGACGTGGTTCGTAAGGCAATACAGAGATCAACTGTCTGATAGCTCCTGCCTCCATTGAGAAATGCCTACAGAGGTTAAGGCCAATGCCTTAAGAGAACATGATATTTCTTTGCTCTATTAGCTTTTTGCATGTTGTATTATAGGCCAATGTCTTTCAATGATGTTTTCACTTGATCATTATAGTGTGTTTTTTTGGGGACCATCCCAGTTACCGATGCCAGGGCCAAATAGTGTATTACGTAACACAATAAATGGATTGGTTTCATAATAGGGTGGTTGTGAAATATGAGGTCGTCCATGACAAGTTCCGCTGTACTTGTAAATCATTCTTTTTACAATGATTACCTGTTAGTGGTACGAATTTGAAATGTATATTTCAACAGGTAAAAAAAATTAAATTCTAGCCCGAGTTACTGGGGCAACCTTTAAACTCTACATGTGGTCCGGTGTAGACTTGATTCTCAGGTCGTTTTTTCATGTCTATGCTTTAAGTTTTTAAGGCAACTTCAGAAGCTGATGGATGCATTTGTACATTCATATTTTAACGCATTGGTCGTCTTTGGATATGACAAGACGAAAGTGTTGAAATATACCGTCTCAAGACGGTCATAATGAGTCACTTAGGACTGAATGTGGAATACTGTTCTTGTTCTGCAGCCTAACACTACTGGCTTCTGTCAGAAGATATTTCACTTTCGGTTCGGCAAACGGAGTCAAATCACAGGCATCTTTTGTTTGAGTGCAACGAAACTAAAATGACGCACAATATGCGACGTAAAATACAAACTCCCTATGGTAAATTTTTATTTTCAACAAATCTGAATTCAGCTTCAGCGATACGTAGACATCAATAATTTTTCAGCTGATAATGCAATTCCTTACTTGCGTCACTGGAAGTAAATTCTGTTGACATGAACTTAAAATAAGCACGATATATTACTGCACACATCGCAAATGGTTCAAATGGATTGTCCTTACTAAACTAAATTAGGATTGTGAATTTATGCCCATATTTTCTCAATGTTCCGACTCATTTCAATTTAGTCAGTGCCTGCAGATTATCCTACGGAAGTAGATTATTCCCGTAATGATATACTTTAAACCCCAGTTTTGGTCAAGGCTACTTTTACGCTGTTCATTGGGAACTTTGTGTACCTCAGTTGTGCTAAATAAAGGTTATTGACTTGGCTGTACCGGATCAATATCTTGATACATCCGCTTGCTGGGCTGTTTATTCTAAATTGAATTTACACCTAACGTACCCCTCGTAGTGAATATGAAATAAATTAAATTGTTCTTCTTTTAGTATTCCAAAAGTACAATTTTTGTGTTGAATTCAAGGATAGACGCGTGGAGGACTTTGAACTGAATCATACGAACTTCTTACCAAAACAGGCAAAGGAAAAGAAAAAGAGAAAAAAATTTCAGAAGTGGCATAACAAAGTTCTAAGTAGAGATGGATCTCTCAAAACAGAGTTGAACTATGAAAATAAACGGTACCTAATATTGAATAGGAAATTTTAGAGCCGTCCATTTGAAATCACAATTATTTTACTCTCTGTGGAAGTCTATGCCTATTGTTCTACGCGAAAAATATTTATTTCGTATCTTGCGAATTTCTATAATTAATGCTGACTGTTAGTCAGCCATGTAAGGCTGATTTTTCTACATACCTTGTGCTCGGGCTGGTTCCATTCGGCCTCAATCAGCCTCAGCTGCGCTGCCTGCACATATGGACTGAACAGTCAGCAAATTACACCCTTTATCATCGTTTAATTGTGTACACATTAATAAAGACCTTTTTCTCACATTTTCTCAATGTCACAAGGTTAGGAGCAAGAACATCCCCCTGCTTAACACGGAATTCTTCTGCGTTAAATAATGCATTTGTATCTACCAACCTTTGCGTGTCTTTGACAGAATAGACTATTGGAATTCCGGTATTATCACTTTCGACTAACCTTATTACAAAGTAATGCTTATCGTGTGGAAGAAACGAGACTGGAATCAATTGAGACGAACATGCAATGAAGATGGGCTTCATCTTGATAAGGAATTTTGCTGCGTTTATGAAAGTAAATGTAATGAAAGTACTTTTGTCGATTCAATGCAGGTAAATGTTACTGACTCTGTATAAAAATTACAAACGCTTGTGTACTTTAGATATTAAAACCTCCGAATATTTTAGATATATATGTTCTTGGAACGTAAAGATCAAAAAGGAAAATGTTTGATTACGTAAGGTACATTCATTTTTCACTGCGGTTGCTGACATTTGTGCCTCTATTACATAAGTATATGTATGTTATTTATACGCAAATGTATTTAAATATATTCATACCGAATGATTTTACAGAGTAGAGAATGTGAAGTGTCAAAGTGTGATATGTACCGAAATAATGAACTGTAAAGGAGAGAGAGATATAATTAAAACACAATAGACGTATCCCATTAAAGATTCGGAAAGTCTTTTTTCCACATGCAAATTGATCATTGTCCATGTTGTGACACCGAGAATAGTTTGTAATTCTTTCTCGTTCAAAATTCTTTACTGTAATAAGTTGTGTCCAAATCTAAAGTGTACAGGCATTTTCAGAGATAATGTTCAAATATGAGGAAATTCTTCGGTGAAAGTTAATTTCCAATGTATTTCAATGGCATTTCTTCACAGAAGGATGAAAAAGATTTAGAGAAGTGAGCCCACAGTTGCTTTCACCTAAAATTAATTTTTGGTTCCATTTGAAAACTGGTTCACAAGACATGTTTAATTTTCCAAAATATTAAGGGCGGTATGTGTGCTAAATTTCATACTGTTTGGTTCATTTTCACAAAACAACTGGAAAAAAAATCCCGTACAAAACTTTTGAGGTAGACTAAAATGTCCAAAAAGAGGGAAATAGTTCGCATCCTTAATGGAACAGACCTAATTTCAAGAATTCTTATCCAAATGTCAAATTTCATTTGAACAACTTGCTGATCTAAGAAAGTCAAACAACATTTATTCATTTTTATGGCAGGTTTACTCACTTGCGCTCAGTGCAACGTAGTCGAAATTCGTAATAAATCCACAATTTTAATACATCAGTGTCAGTAAAATTGGCATCATGAGTTTTAAATCCAGGGCGGATCTCTCACCTGCACTCTTACTTGCTTGCATTTGGTGATACTGAGGGTCACATCTGGTGCAACACCTGCCTTTTCCACCAACAGGGGCATGGCTGGCCATATGGCATGGCTGGCTGATTGGGCTCCTCTCACATGCATCAGCTGTGATTTGAACTCCCAAGGCAGTGGTGAGCTGCTCAATGAGGTGTCACTAAGTCTAACGTGCTAACCAAACCAAGCTATTCCACCTGTCAGGTCATGAACAAATTTAAGGTATGTAAATGGAAAGGCAATCCTGGTCAATGAAGTGGAAAGAATCATTTTACTTTGCTCTTAGGTATTCTCTGTGATGTCAGAGCTGGGTATACCCCAACACCTGTGTACATGCATATCCTCACCCTGAATGAATGCATGCTAATTTTAGTCAGGATTGTTATTTTATTTTGTGATTTACTAAAGGGGCTTCTGTTTTTTAACTATCATGGTTATACTAACATCAAACATCTCAGAAGTGGCTTTTTATCAAATATCCAGTAATTTGGCAGATATCAAAATGGGGATTTAATCATACATAAAGACAGCACTTGGTGTACATGAATTTGGCAAAGGGGGGCTGAAAGGGGTTGGTGATATATTATTTTTGATACTCACTTTTTCTTGCATTGTGGAAGGATTTGTCAAAAGTTCATTCCATGTAAATTAGTAGTAAGAAATACTGCATTTTTTTAGCAAAATTGGGGAAAAGACACTGAAGGTTTACTTGTGTAGAAATGACTTTATTGATAGACAATGCTTTTCAATGGGCTTGAGGCAATGATTACCACATTAAATGCTTTGGTACTTTGGTATGTAATATTAAAAGAAAGAATTGCAACTGGAATTAGTCAATTCAAACAGGGACCAGAGGGCATGGAGGTGGATAACACTCTGATAGGACACGTTCTGTGGGAGAGAGTAAAGTGCGGAGTCCACAACATCACAGTGGAGGCGACAAACAATGTGGGTTCTGACGTTGTGTCGTGGACACTCAGCATATCCAACTCTTATGAGGTATGGTATTTACCGAATCACACTCACATTTCTAACGCCTAACAATTATATTGTGACAAATATCGTACTTTAGTTTGAACTTGATTTGGTTGAAAATGAAATCTGGAATTGATACTGATAGTTGTTTTGGCAAATAAAAATGCACGATCAGAAACGTTAACACACGCGCATAAAATTCAAAAGGTTACCTGGTTAACTTCTTTAAATCTGAGAAAATAATTGATATTCAATAGCGTAGTGCACATATCAATCGCAACTCTGAATCTACAAATTGTTCTTACTTTCTTACTTAGGCCGCACTTGACGAGCTGACGGACACGGTACTTTCGTCACCGACGCCCGTAACTTTATCGGGAAGTGTTTCCATGTTGGACGGTAGTCCTTCACCCAGTTCAGAAGCGGAGGTCATTATTGTGATCACAGGAGTAACCAAGTTAGAAGTATCTGCGTTCACTGACTCTCAGGGTTTATTTTCTTGGACATTTGTCGCTCCTGCTACTGAAAAAGGGACCTTCACAGCCAGTGTGAGGCATCCATGTCAAGAAACAGGGCAAAGTGAGGTGACATGGCAAGTGCTTAGCATGAAGGCTCAGGACAATACTGTGGTGATTTTAGGAGAAACACTTTCGGAAACGCCAGTTACATATCAGGCTCAGCAAGTAGTGCTTAACAACGGTCCTGCAGCATTGCATGACTTGTCTGTATCTCTTCCAAACTTAAATCTTTATCCAGACCTTGACAGTCTAGACGTAGCACCTGAAGCGAGTTTCACAGAATTACTCCCAGATCAATCCTTAACCTACACAATCTCAGTGACTGTAAAGAGACCCACAAGAATGACAATATCTGTTGGTGTAACAACACAGGAAGGCACCTACGTCATATTTGACATACTTGTAAAAGTTATAGAAATAACTCCTGTTTTTGAAATTTCTCCAGGTTCCCTTAATTTGAATGCAATCCGAGGTTCTATAAAAACAGTCAGTCTAACAGTTACAAATGTTGGTGGGACGGATGCTAACAATGTTCGTGCAATCTTTCCTGATTTTGGAACCATCGAGTTGTCAGTCACATCCTTTAAAGTTGAAGGTTCAGAGTCCTCAAGTCCATTTGTCCTTCCATCTAACACCTCTGCTATCCTAATAGTTTCCTTAAATATACCAAGTGATCAGCCGTTTGCAGTTGGTTCAGGCTCCATGTCGGTATCTAGTGATGAAGTCAGTAAAAGTATCCTTATCACTTTGTCAATTACATCAAATATTGATGTCATGTTGACATTAATCATAGAGGACGAATACAGCTATTTTGCAAATGGTCAGCCATTAGTGACTGATGCTGATATTGACATTTGGAATAATCTGGGTTTCAGGCAGAAACTGAACTCAACAGTTGGTAATGGAACTGTCACTACAACCTTACCAGAAGGGGCTTATGAAGTGTATGTGAGTGCTCCTGATCATGCACCAGTCCGAGAAACCAGAATTGTTTCATCTGCCCAACAGGTTGTCAGAATTTTCCTTCAGAGACAAATGGTTAAATATACTTGGAAAGTAACACCAGTTTTGTTTCAAGACACCTATATTATAACACTAGAAGCTGATTTTGAAACGTATGTCCCAGCCCCTGTTGTCACAATTGAACCAAACTTCATTGATGTTGAAGAGTATGAATTGGGACTGAAAGATTCAATAATATTTAATATCACAAACCATGGTCTGATCAGAGCTGATGATGTTTCCATTTCTTTGCCGACAAATCACCCAACTTTGATTTTCAGTACTGAATTAGAGCACATTGGAGACCTGGATGCAAGATCCTCTGTCCTTGTCCCTTACTCCATAACAAAACGATCGAGAGATCAATCGTCAGATTGCAAGAGTTATGCGGGTGGATTCCTGTATGCGTACATTTGTGGAACAATTAGATATGGAGGAGGTGGAATTGAAATCAGATCCAAGAGGACCAATTGTGGTCTCAATCCAAGAGGTGGGCGTGGACGTGGGCGTGGAGGTGGGGGTACAATTGGTTGGCATGGGGCATCTTTTGGCAAAGGAGCATGCGATCCGTGTATATTATCCATACTTAACGATTGTTTTATAGGTCTCATACCAGGTGGAAGTTGTCCCGCAGCTGGTTTCAGCACGGCTATGGCTGCAGCCAATGGTGGCACTGGTGGCGTTGTTGGTGGGATTGCGCTTGCAGGCAGTTTGGTGGGGTGCGTCCTGAGTCTTGTTCCTCATCCGGCAGCTAAAGCCCTTACTGTGTTAGGTTGTTTGTACTCTCTATATGATTGTGGGAAGAAGTTAGACGAGCAACGACAGAAACGAGGAGTCAAGGATGTTATTTATCAATACAGAGAGGCAACTTATCCATTTTTATTAAGCCTTGAAATGGGTACAGAAATACTTGGGGACGAGAAATGGTTCAATATCAAAGGAGCAGACTGGTTTCGTGAATACGTGGATCCTACTTTTAATGATGTCAGTGAGGACGGGATATTCATATCTGATTCTGAGCTCCAGGCAATACAGAATGCTCCTCGGCCTGATGGAGTTTCTTCCACTGATGTTCGTAATCTTGCTGAAAGACTCCAAAACACAATGTTCAATTGGAATAATGGAAAGCTAGAGAGGACATCTGAAAATGAGAACATGGCATCAAACAGCTATTTTACCTCCCGAGCAAATGAAATTCTAACCATTAATGAAAAGTTTGTATCACAAGGGTTCAACTCTTATGTAGAAGCTCTGCAGTACTATGCAAGTGAGTTAGATAAAATTGAAAGTTATGAAGAACCTGAGGGAGTTTGTGCTGTGGTTAGGATAAGAATTGAACAAGAGCTCACTTTAACCAGGGAGGCCTTTGAAGCCAGTTTAGAAATAGACAACCAAGAAAGTAATGCAATTGAAAGCATTTCCTTGGTTATCGTTGTAAGAGATACAGTATCCGGAGTTGTCTCCACAGAACTATTCAGTTTTTCAAATGGTTCCTTTTCTGGTTCACTGACAACTGTAGATGGGACAGGAATATTGAATGCCGGTGAAAAGGGAGACGTTAAGTACTTGATAGTACCTCTTCACGAGGCTGCTCCAATGGAGGACAAACAATATGATATTTCAGGCACACTCAAGTATGTAAGTGAAGGAGATGAGGTGTCTATTCCTCTGTTTCCAACAACCGTTACCGTCAAGCCAGATCCTTCCCTTTGTGTGCATTACTTCTGGGAAAAGGATGTTTGGAGCGATGACCCTTTTACTGACCCAATTGAACCATCTATTCCCATTACATTGGCCGTTGTTGTGAAAAATCAGGGATATGGGATGGCTAATGACTTGAAGATTACCTCATCTCAACCTGAAATTATTGAGAATGAAAAAGGATTGTTGGTTTCCTTTGAAATAATAGGCTCAACAGTAAATGGCAACCCAAGAACAACATCCTTAACAGTTGATTTTGGGGATGTAGGTCATGATGAGACTGTTATGGCAACTTGGCTTTTAACATCATCACTGAAGGGAGAATTCAAAAATTTTAGTGCCACATTTGAAAATATTAATCCACTTGGAGATCCAAGACTGTCGATTCTAGACTGTTTGGAAATTCATCAAATGTTGAGACCAGTTCTGCTCTACTACACTGAGGAAAATGATCAACTGATCGATTTCTTGACAAATGATAGAATAGATATTTATGACAAACCTGAGAATGTTTACAGCAGCATGGACTTAAGAAACTATCCCGTGCACACTTTCGATGCATTTATGCTTGTACCACAGTCAATTGATGACAAACTTAGTTTTCAGATCTTCATAGACGTAAATATTTCAGGATGGATTTTCTCAAGATATGAGGATCTTACCAACCTCATTGACACAGATGAGTACACTCCTGTAGAAAGCTTACACTATGTAACAAACAACGTTCGTGTAGAATTACCCAAGTCAAACACATGGATAACATCCGTAAAACGAGGTAGCAGAAAAGTCTTCTTTGCAAACATCTTCTTTTATGCTGATTATGTCGGCAATTACACATTTGAGGTAGTTTTTACATCTGGTGAAAACCTGGAGCCTTCTTCAACTTTGATTTTGGAAAGTTTAGAAAGTTCGTCTCTGTCTGGAAGTAGTGGTGGTTTGTACACCTCACTGGACACGAATATAGTCATAGAACCAACAAGCGTGTCACAAGAACCTACAAGCGTATCACAAGAACCGACAAGCGTGTCACAGATAGGCACAGAATCAGTGATTCCATCAACTATGGTATTTTCGCCTGGATCCGACAGTTCTCCAGCAGCTTCCCAGTCTTTTGTTACTCAGACATCCTTCGTTGTCATAGAACCATCTGGAACCAAAGATTTAGAGTCATCATCAATGGTAGATTTATCCCATTCAGAATCAATGCACTCAGGGTCAATTGAGTCTTCCCATGGAGCGAGAGATTCATCTCTTAGTGAAATTAATCCAAGTCAAGGCAGTAGTCCTGAATTATCACAATCTGATGCATCATTCATGCCATCACTAACTGATCAGAGTCCTGCTCCATCAGAATCTCATGAGCTATTCCTAACAAGTGGTAGTAGTCATTCAACAGCAGAGGTCATTCAAGAGTCGTCCGCCTCAGTAATGTCTGATGTATCAGGTACACCAAGTGATGTTGACATAAAGCCTACAGCGACACAGACCCAAGATATAAGTTCAAGTGTGACAACATGTGTGGAAGAAGTACCACAGTTACCCAGCTCTGTGTCAGTTGTTCCGGAGTATGGTACAAGAAACGAAGATGTCAACTTCAAATGCTCGTACATACTCACTGAAAAATTAGTTCATGTAACTGTCAATTTCAAGGTCAACAATGAGTTAGTCCTTCAGACAGGGGATACTGAGGATACTCTTGATGGTGCTGTACTCATGAAGGACCTGTATGGAATGAAGATTACATGTTGTATATCACTTCGATACATGGATGCATGCGATGGAGCAGTTAGTGAGGAGAAATGTAGTGAAGAATTTATGGTAAATGTTGAGCTACCTGATCAACCTGTGATAGTAGACGAAGCCCAAGGCACTATTTCCATTCACGCAACACCCAATTTATCTCCAAATTTACTTTGTAGTCACACATCAACTACAAATATAAAGTTATATCTCAGAACAGTTATAAGGAGATCTAACAGTGAACTGTGGTGTGGTACTGATATAGTTCCACAAATAGCCTTTAACCAAGTCATAAATGCAGAAACTTGTAGTTCTCATATTACTCAGTACACAAGTTGGACACCTGGTAATCCTTTAATACTGTCCTTTAGGCCTGCCCTTGACGGTGTAGTTGATGGAGATGTAAACAGAACAGTAGATCTTTCTCTTGTAAAGACTTCTGGTGGGTCTGAAGTTTGTTCTGTAGATTTAGGATCCATTTTTGTGTCGGTTGAAGACAGAACTCCGACAGAGATCTGTGAGACTTATGGCATCAGTGTTGTCACAACATACGACAGTCTTCCTTATTTTATTCTCACAACTGGAGAATTCATTCTATTCAGAAACCCAGTCTATGGTATTGAATGTCATATACAAACCATCTTGTGTTCTTTAGTTGCCCCGACCTTCGTGTGCACTTGTGGTGTAGCATGCAGAATTGGAGACGATGTGGTTAAGATTTCCAAATGCCCTACCGCATCGACCTCCTTCCTACCTTTATTTCTGCTACCAGTCAGAATATATTCGTACATAAACGGTGAGACACCAAACAATGTAAACTTGCAGTCGTCTCCTTCTGGAGATAGACTTGATCTTACTCTACCATCTGGTACTATCTTAACGATTAACACCAAAGGATTTTTAGGTTTACACATCTTGGTCAAACCAAGTTCAGGAGACGTTGAAAAGGTATCTGGTTTGTGCAATTCTCTTGGAACGGATTCCCAGGGAAAACTAGTTGCCAGTGACGGTGGTTCTATCGATGTCACATTATCCCCAACAGAATTCATTGAATCATGGAGAGTGACTGACAGTCTGTACAGAGGTACCCAACCATCCTCAGATACACCTAGTAGTGAGATTTGGTGTTCTTGTATTCAAGGTGAATCTGCTGAATGCTCTCAAGATGGCTACATCCATAGATGCTCAAGAACTGGTATGATCAACATTAACATCTTTGTGCCTCCATTTGCACATGCTTCATGGTATGCAACCAACTCAAGGGTCAAAAGACAAACTGATGAAAACGAAGTTAATGCTGGAGCTTATGAAGCAGTTGATCCCCAGTACACTGCCCAGCCAGGTACCATTGACACAACCGTTTCTTGGCCAACACCGGGTGGTATCACTCTAGCAGAAGCTACTGATCTCTGCACAAATGCAATTGAAGGAGACAGTGCTCTGCAGCAATGTCTGGACATTGAGACCGTCAACTCAAATTCTAGAATTAATATTTGTGTAAATGATGTTGGACGTGCAGACAACACTGAAATTGTTTCAGATCATGCACAATTTCTCAAAGCATTTTGTGAGGCACATCTAGATACGATAGCCAACATGGCTCCAGACGGTCAAACAGCCTTGGACAATGACCCCAATGCAGCTCTGAGGAATAATCTGTGTCCTGCATCTTGTTCTGGTCACGGAACTTGTGTAGCCGGAGCCTGTGACTGTGACAATGATTATACTTACCATGACTGCAGTAAACAAGTACAAGATGTTCCATCTGTGAGTCTGATACAGAGTAACCCCTGTCGTATGCAATCAAATGAGTGTAAAGATGTTCTAGTTCATGGTGAAAACTTTGCCGACCATAATGATTTGACTTGTCATCTGGAACATGTTGATATTGATGGTAATAATGCAAAATACCTGAACACATTTGTAACTGTTAAAGCATCCTTTCTAACATCAAACATTGTTCAATGCCAGTTACCAGAGGCCAGGAATTTTATGATCAGAGTTAGTAATGATGGTCAGACCGTTTCTGGAACTCACGCATTGTACGTCACATACGATGGCGATTGTTCTCGCTGTACCTTGGTCTCTCTTACAGATGCTTCTTGTACCATTGAAAACAATATTTGCCTCATTGACAGCAACTGTTACCCTGGTGGATCCAAGCATCACACTGACTCCTGTCTGCACTGTGACCCATCTAGTAACCAATACGGCTGGTCCGTGTTGGATAGTGAAGATTGTAAAGAAAGCGATGATGAATCGGACGATTTGGAAGCGGTTCATGTCATCGTGATTTTCTTTGTGGCAGTTGTCGTTCTGCTGTTGCTAATCATGGGAATCTGTTTATGTTTCGAGAAAGGAAAACGAAGTGAGACTATCAAGCCAACTATCCAGGATGATACGTTCACCAGCATTAACAGACGTCCGGCAATGAAAAGAAATTTTGATGACTTTTAAAATTGCCCTGAATAATATGTGTCGTCAGTTTAACGTTGTAAACACTCTTACTGTACTGAAACATATTGTATAATATCCAAGTTGGCACTTTGTGTTATCTGCTGTCATGAGGATTGGCACTACTTTTCGCTGGAAATGGTGTTTTCTTATTCCACATGTTTATTGGGAAGCATTTGCAGGATACGCTTATGGGTATTTTTTCATTTAGAAGGTTTATTCTTCATTTAATTATTTGAATTACACGGGAATTTTAACTTTTTGCACACCAGGTTTAACATACCACTACCAGATCGTGAAATTACTATTAAACGTCTACGTCCGAATTTCAATAACTCAGCATGAAATTTTCAATTGACTTTCATGCTGAGTTACTGAAATTCAGACGTTAATTTTTAATAGTAATTTCACGATCTGCGAAAAAATAAAAGTATCATCTTGAATTCATATTTCCGAAAAGTTTTGACTTCTTAGGAACCAGGTACAATTTGATTTTTTCCAATCATCAACGTTTGAAAATTCCATCAGTGCAACGTAATTCAAATGATAAAAAGATCTTGTGGGAAGAAGCCAACGTATTGCAGGTTATACGCTTACGCTTAAGTACAAGAATACTAAAGCTGCTGCTTCTTGTGGCTTGTGCAATCATGGTCATTGTTTCACAAATATAATTATCTTTGAAAATAGGTTTATACCTAATTTAGTAGTGCTGCTGGTAGCAGGTGCTGCAAACAGTACATTGGTGTATTTCCACAATAAATTTTGTATTTTTTGTCGCTTCCAATGGTACAGTTTTAAACTTGAATAAGTTTGTACAACTTTATCGACGTCCATTGTCATCCTTCTTGATGACGTCATGACACCATCGACGTAATAAAAAATAGAAATAGATAAAGTCTCCAGTAATATGTTTATTTACATGAAATTTTACGGCATTGAACTTTTTTGCGATTGCAATCAGATCCCATAAATTACCTAACCCACAATCTATATTTTAATCCAAGATGGGAAAAACTTTTCTGCAAACGACTTACATTATAACTACAAAAATTTCCCAGATTTTTAGATGTGATTTGTATTTCATCAATCTCACGTTATTTTACATTGTTTTATTCATATTTATAAAAATGTTGTTTGAAACGTATAATAAGTACGCAATAAGCTTGTCTTTGTTTGAAAAGAAAACATGAAATATTCACGGTTGATGTATTTCATCTTATTTTATCAGATATATTTATGTCATAGTTAAATAAAGAGACACATTTGTTATTTAATGAAACCTCATTTTGTGTTTTATATGTTTAAACATCTATCTAACTATATTCATGGCGTGCACTCTACATTTTAACCTTAAAAGGTAACAACACATAAATAATGGATGCAGTTCCATTTCGTTTTGGATGAAAATAATGTTTATGGAAGCTGCACTAAACCACATAAAAGTGCACGCAAAGACTGTGTAGTTTTTCAACGTCTTATAAACCAAGAACCTTGTGTACAAGTGTACACATAACAGTAAATATCAATCTGATTTCTCTCCCATTATGCAGTTTCACTGTCCAGTAATTAGAGTAAAAACGGAAGAAGTACGCACCTGTCACAGTAAGTTAAACGACCCATGAAAATTAAGCCGGAGAATCCCAAAACGTCAAAATAACTTCCATTCAAATGCTCGCGTGAGATTGCCGTATTTGTGCCTCTTAAGCAATGACAATCTGCACCAGTAACTTGACAATTTTGAGCAAAAATAATGTTTAGATCATATCATAAACAATAAAAATAACTTTAATCACATTGTAATTTACATGCACTTGCCGATACCGTATTGATCTGGAGAGAAACGGCTTTATAACAGGAAACTTTGCAAGCACTTGCAACGAGGAGATAACATTAAAGGTACTTGACCTCGTTTTTGTATTCACTGTGTAGGATGCCGATGGTCTATTAATAATGCTGCCCCTTTAGGAAATTGCGAGTATTGTGAGAACTATATTCTGTAACTATGCAATGGCAACATTCAAAAGCACCAGAAAACGTATCTCTCGCCGTGTAGCCCATTTTTATTCCTAAAAAGTCAAGTATTATGTCATATGTTGATGAACTAATACAACTGAATAAAACCCATCGTGGACAATTTTAGTTTTCATTACATGTATTACCAGATGTATAAGGGATTCAAACTGAAATAAAAGTTTGACTTATCACTGCTCAACTGAATTGTTAATTTTGCATCCACTGAAAGGTTCATTAAAGTACTTGTTTATGTCAAGCTGGCTATGGAAATAGTAATCTATTCATTGATCAGTTTCCATAAATGTACAAGAATCAGCTTTAACAATATATTTTCCACTTTATTCTTCTTCATCTTTAACTTGCCCTGATGTAAAGCGAACGGGCCTAACCAAACGAGTGCAAATCATCATTGATGAAGTTGTTATCTGTATTGGATCACCCCGACCAATAATAACGGTACAGTAGATAGGAGATGACCTGCACTACAGCTGACAAAATCAATGACCAAACATCAAGTGATTGTCTTGCAGTGCACAGCATTCATGTAATCTCTATCTTTTCTTCAGCGCAAGGCCTGGGGATAACTGCAGCATTGTTTTTTTCCTTTGGTAAGTTGTGCTTTTCTTATATCTTTGCGGTGTAACAGACTTCGAGCAATGTCTAAACGAACACGTTACTTTTGTAAGGAATTTGCCTGAGGTTTTTGGTTGCATTCATGCAATGTAATGCCGACGTTTTAAACGTTTTGCTCTCTCCCTATTTTTGGATAACCTTCGATTATTTTTGTCTGTAAAAGAGAGAAATTTAAATTTTTTACTAAAAACTGGACGTGGCATTATCATTGTGAACTGATGAGCAGGATTACAAATGCTAGTTAGGGCAGGTCAAAAAATTTTGCGGATCATGCAAAAGTTTTGAAAAGTAAAATATGAACAGATTGTCAAGTATGATGGATGGTGACATTTAATGACAATTAAGAATGCGCTTGGTTGTACAAGTGCAAATACACTTTGCCTAATTAGGCAAAATTGCATAATTTACTTAATTAGTCAAGAAAATGTGACACATTTGCCTAATTAGGCAAACATATATAAGTAAAAAAAACCTCAGTGACAGATGCAGAACTACGTCATCCTATGCACTTCTCACGTTATGTGTTATTCTTTTCATACGATTATACATCACCTCCTTGAACATCACTATGCATTTAACGTTAAAGTACGGGATGTGTATAGAATGGCCTCAAAGAAGAAGAAGCTCGTGGCCTTCAGTTCTTTGTGCTACGTTCATTGTCATTCCGTCGGTGTCGTACAAGTGTTATCTACATTTCACTGGGACTATGTATCCAGAACGACAGAAGAGAAAAACCTTTTGGAATGGCCACTGGGTGACCCAGTACCGTTAATTCAATCAATGAAACAAACATTATTGGCACTCAGTGTTGTATTGACCACACAAGACAGGTTCTGTCATGCATAAAGGGCAGTAATGGTAAAAACATCTTTTGACCATTTCCTGTGTGTATACTCTCGTATGCACTCATTGCCACATGTCTTTTTGTGCGCTGTGGCAGCTTAATGTGATCTCCTTGTACAAATCCTTCCTGTACATTTACACCTAGAATGCGTCCGACACAGAACAACATTTCAGGAGCCATAGGCAAATTACCAACAGGTCTCTTGACCTTGTTCTGAAGCAGTTCATGGTGCCTCCAGGGAAAGGCCTCATCCATTTGGTGATTGTACCAATAAGAGTCAATGGTAAATCTTTCGTTCCACATGGGATTTGCATCCAGTTTATCTGGGTATAAATATACAGCTTTGCTGTTTGTTGAACATAATTAAGTTGATGGAAAATATATACGTGCACGAGTACTAAGATTTAATATTCTAAACAGATACTTTTATGGGTCAATGTTCAGCTTCAAATGACAATAAAATTAATTACATCGCCATAAGGTTGAGTGATGACATTCGTTATTGCCATATATACCAATTAAATTTAAAACTATGTTTCATAAAAATTTATTCACAAAAGAAGAAACTTTCATTAGAAAATTTTTAAAAAATCAAGTCACACACACATCAAAGCAAGCATTATGATATTCTAATCTTCAGATGATGTTTTATTTGCCAGAAGTAATCATGTATTGGTGCCACATACAATTCCATGTTGTTCACACGCAATCATAACTCGAGACACAGCCACACAGTCTGAACGTGGTTCCTGTAAGCCTTCTATGTACACAATATGTAACCTCGACAAAGAGACTGAATTAAAATGAGAACAATGCAATGGAGAGAATGTATCCAGATTCATGAATAATTTGTAGCGGTTGCACGTTACTTGATAAGGCAAAAACACTTTTCTTTTGCTTTATGAAGACAGGAGAACTAGCGATGCACAATTTTAAATGTCAAATGCTTAAAGTGGGTTGTGTGCGTAAAAAAAAATGAATCAATGTAAAGAAAAGAGATGCCCTATTCAATTGCATTATGTTGTATATCCCGAGGTCCAGATGGAACCGCACCCTTATATAGCATTTATGGACGATTTGTTGTAACGTACACCTGATTTGTCGGTTAAGAAACCTAAGGTAATTGAAAGATATCATCACTTTTGGCCTAATCTCCGTTCACGTAAAAGCAATGTCTTACAAACAGAACAGAACAGAATCAACCAAATTTGTCCGTCATTATCAAACAAGTGTTCAATACGATTACATCCAATGTAAAAATGCAATTAGTTGAAACTTTTCCCAATGTCTTATTTCTAATTTCAGTTTCTTTGCAAATACAAGAAAACATTGTACTCTTTAAACTGAAAATTTTCACAGTTTTCTCAAAACCAACACAATTTATGTCAATAATGAAGTATTATCAAAGTACTTATTGCTGAACAGGTCTTGTCATGTTTTTCTATTTAACAAGACTTCTCAGTTTCACAGATGTGAATCATGTTTCGCAGCTTTTCACGATCCTGTTTCTTTACTTTGGTTCAAGTGAGTAAAGACGGCATACGACAAAGTGGGACATCAAATACAACTGATACTCCCTATTTGTGAGAACACTTGTGGTTAATGGCACATCACACCAGCTCTTAAACAGTACAGAACAATGTATGTCATCGCAGTTTGATGTACTTTGTCCAGAAACACTTGTATACATGAAAGGCATCACTATACTGTTAAATCAGCCCAAACTTTTGTCGCAGCAAATCACAATAGATTGCTACATACTGGGTGAAAAATTATATTGTTATTTCACAACAATGAATTTACGTGAAGCAATATCAAATATTTTGGATTCCAGCTTTGCACTTGATACACCAGATCAGTAGCCAATCTATGCAATATTAAAGCAGTCGATCCTTATTGGGTTAGGACTCCACTGTATTACTTAGACCAACACAGCCTGCGATGTGTCGTGCAATTGCTTTTGTACATCGCCACAACCGCTGGTGAGTTCTAAAGCAATCCATTGACATTCTTGGACTGCATAGATCCGCTGGAGTGCTGAACTGGATGACCAGGTTACATATATCACAATTCTAGCTGACCATTACCAATCCCGTTTCATATAATCAATATAGCAAATACCACAGACATTGCCTGTAGTAATTACTGTGGAACAGGTCCGGGCCATAGTTTCTATTTGGAATGAAACCTTAGTTATGAAGTCCGGACCTGTGTTTGGGTTCATCTGGTTCTCGGGTTTCTTTGCTTTTGGTCGAGTTGGTAAGAGATCTAAAGCAGCATGGAAGGAAGAGCACATAGAAAATCTGGGACTGTCGATTTCTCGACCGACATTCATCTCTTTTATGATCTCATCATTTTACCAATTCCTTCACTATGACACTGAAAATTCAGCAGCATTTGCTTGAATCATCGAATGTCAATGGGGAAAGTATTTTATTTACCAATAAAACTTCTGTACTCTTTTAGATTGTAAGATCTTGTAATGGAAAATTTTCATGCAAAAGAGAAATCAGAATATTTTACCCGTTTCGGGAACAACAGAAATTGTTGCTTTTCTTTTGTGAAAGACACATCTGAAAATGCTATTGTGGCCAAAGTTTGATAAATTTCAGGAGCTGCTCCCATGCTGTATTATAATTTGAAAGTAAACTTGGAAAAAGGAACCAAAGGCAACAAAGCTTCCTTTTCAGGACGTTTAACTCACAATGGACTTTCGTGTGACCTTTGGAAACAGTTACTCAGCACGCTACTAAAATCATTTAAATTCAACGATATTACTATCGAGGGTTTGCTATACGAGGACACCTAAACCACCCCAAAACCAACCTCACACAATCTAAGAGCAATTATCTAAAGGTACATGAGCATGGAGCAGTAGAGTGATCCTAGGAGGGCGTAAGACGTTTACATCTACATAGTAAGGTAGTGCAAACTTTACCGGTTTTAAAACCTAACGTCGGAATGCACCTGCACCCTCAACCTCACATTTTGCATGTGGGCCGTTTCGTTACACTTTCACTTAACAAGTGGCACATTTGCGTAACCCTCATATGTTGGTCAAAGGCATTATGAGTGCTGCCCTTAACCATATTTCTTAGGCATGCTGCAAGTCACTGATTAATAGCTTCCTTCGCATTGCCGCCAGCATGAGAACAGTTATTTAATGTAAGCTTTATTGTAAATGGCAGGGATTTAATGGATAAAGCCTCCTTCAAATATATTGCCTTCCTGTTTGACCCGCCACTCCATGCGGCATCCATTATCACTTTAATTAAAGAATCGGAATAAATTAGACGGATAAATCTTACCACTACTTGCCTGCGAAGTCTGTATTCCACAGAGCAAATCAACAGTTTTCATGGAGACTTGTAAAAGACTGCATCGATTCTAGTTCCAATTGTCCCTCAGAAGTAGGTCAAGGAACTTTTGTAGTGTTGGCCACTTGGAGTAAACACAGCTATTGTCCTTTAGTTTCACAGTGTCACACCTGTGGACGTGGGTAAGACAATAGATGCTTCTTTGCCAAAAATGATATACGCATTCTATCTGTCACTTCAGTGAGTAGACATGTCATCTGGGTTCGAAGAAGCTTACTGATATGGTAAGATTTAACAACTTTTCAAGGGTATATCAGAACGTTCATAAATTCTTTGTAAAGTTCGGAAGGACTGTTTGGTATTAATATCTTGAAAAGGTAGAGTCACGTTATGTCATTTGCTCTGCAATTTTTTTTAGTTCATTGCAGAATTGACTTGATAAATATCATCTATTTCTCCTGTTTTTACTTCGGACTGGCCTTTGCCGGAAAACTACATTTCCTATCCAACTAGGATCATTTAAAAGATACACAAGGGACATCAGACAGTAGACTACATTTAGTAATATATGCAGTAACTTTCATTTCAAGTTTCGTGAAAGGAAACCAATATTCACAGAGTACATGGCCTCCATATTCTCCTTGACTGCTATAAATTTATTTGGATTTTCTCCATCCTTGACTTGGCCATGAAACTGCGAAGATGAAAGGAAGCGATAAAGTCCAGACGATTCTAGGTCTGTCTATCACAAGTTCAACACGCAAAAGGCAAAGGGGCCACTTCGTTTATATATTCTTTTATATTCGCTTGGTAGATTTAACATGGACATGTCACTTAAGTCGTGCAAAACTGTCAAAATTAATTTGACAAATATCCAGATCATATATTGCATCAGATACGTTGGCAATAAATTAATTTTGTTGATTTCAAAAGAATTTAAAATGACACTGGAACATCATGAAATTTGCCGATATGATCAATATACGAAGGAGCATCGCTTCCACTCATTAATTTTTCTATTCGGCTTGGCAGTGTTTCTGAAATTATTGCTGTCAGCGTGAATAACACAGTGGCCTGTGATTGTCCGTTCTTCTCAGAGGATTTCCACCCCTACTCCTAAACTAACTAGAAGTTCAATAGCCTCAGTAGACTGTAGGTTTTTGGTTCGGTGAGAAATAGTTTCCACACACGAAGTTAGCTTCTTGTGCCAAAGTATAGATCCCTTTGATGGGGCAACTGGCTCTTTCCATTGCTGCCAGAAACAAGACCAATAACAATCCATGGCACTGACGCATTCAGATCCCCACATTATTGCAATGTCTCGTCCTTAAGTGGAATTTATTTGAATTGGACTAAGCTGTTCATGATAGGATGGGAACAGGAACCTAAAAAAGCATCACACTACACCTTCATGTGTTTCGGGCAAGTTTCAGAGACACAGTGGGGATACTTTAATGAGTTTGTTGCGACCATCTATTGTATTATAGCTACTTGGAGGGTTTATCCATTTTACAATTTGAATGAAGAGAGGCGGCTACTGTGGAAAAGTAGAACACAAAGTAAGGCAATGTGGACAGCAGGGGTGATGCCCGAAAATATTTTCTTTCCAACGGCAATAGTGACATTCAAACGTCATTTATTCTGAAAAGTAAATCTTGAACGGATATTTTCTGAAATACGCTCACATTCTTGCCGAAGATATGGTGTTAAGATGCTCCAAATGCAACAAAGTATGTTCTGCTGCTAATGTGATATGATGCACAATGGTTCAGACCCAAGGGTGCTACAAACCTCCCCATTCAGGTCCTCACAGCAGCTTCTCGCGTTACCGTCAATGCGTGGCAGACTTAACACTGTACTTGGTGCCACAATCAGCCTGGTTCTGTAAGGAAGACAGCATTGTGTGTAAACTCTACTGTAAACGAGTCACTGGTATATCCTGTCTCATCAGTTGCCAATTACAGGTGGTGATTGTAAGTTGTCTATTTGAATCTAGAGAGGAAGTTTTGCCAATTGGCAGCTTCTGGATAAGCTGGAAATGAACTGGTGCCCATATAATGTGTTTTCATTCTTTGTGCAAGAGAGAAGGCAAAGTTGTGTCAGAGGATTCACAGACTTGTGGATAGCTAAGCAAGGAATGAATTAAATTTCAGCAAATTTTACCATAACTAAATACTATGCGCCTTTGTGCTTTCCTTTGGTACAATAAAACCTAGGACGCGGAATATCCTCGCTGTCAGCTCAGAAATTTTATTTTAATTGGAAGTGTTTACTTCACAATCTAACTTGACATTGTGCTATTGATGTGAATACTAACACAGCGTGAATTTCTATTGTCTCAAAATGAATAGAATTTCCTGTTCTGTTAAATCTAACGTAACAGAAAATTCATGAGTATTCGACACGTTATTCTCTTTTCATGCCCTGTAATAATCTTGTCGTATAGCCGTTTATGGTTTTCGTTTCAGGAGCATGAACAGAATATCCCAACAAACAAGGACCTGAAGCAGCTTACACGGGAATTCCAAGAAGTGGAGTTGGTGTGTATCAATGGGTGACATCAATGGATTTTTTCATGGCAGGGACATCTGTCATTTTCTGCCACATGTTTTCAAGTGACAGCATGCAGTCATGCCAGCAGAAAGATTACCCAGTAATGTTTCAATGTAACTATATATAGGATAGCATTTGTGCACTGGTCTACCCTGGCTTTTGTTCACTGTACATTAACTCTAAAGGATTGCAGCAGTTAATGAATGGAGATAGAAGCATTATGTCATTTTGGCTGCAGTAGTCTTTTCATATATGCATACGCCCAGGCACCAAAGAGTACGTACAGCAATTTGTTGCTAACAAAACATTGGACATTGTTGAATGCAATAATTTGGAGGAGTAATCCGAAGTGGTTTTCTTAGAAATACCTAGAATATTAAGAATAGAGAAAAATAACTGGAAAAACAATTGAAGTCATACAGTAGTCCGCTTTACATTGTTTCAAGCACGAAATCAAACAGTGAATATGCCGGCATGGGAATTAAACAATTGTGTTTAACCAATAGAGTAATGGAAATATGTAATAAAGATGCTTTGATGGAATCTATTGTGAAACGGAATGAAACAATACAGTTTACTCTGGTATATAATTAAGCTATAAAACCACATACATAGTTGGAATATAAACCATTTGCATTGGGAATCAGAAAGGAAATTGCAATACTCCGTTAGACTTGTTCTGCGAAGCATGTTTTTGTGATTGAGTGGTGAATCTTAGGATTAAAACTTATGCATATTTTTAGAGCAGTAAATTTTAGCTGCATTTCAGATTTGACAGCTGTAGCATTCATTGCCTTAGAAAATATATGCAACTAGATTACTCAATTCCATTGAACAACATGGCAGGAAATCCTTCTACTTCAAGGGATTCTTCTAATAATTTAACAGGCAGCATATCAAGCATTGAAATCAATGATAACAGTTCAACTTATATGTATGATAGCTTGGGCAGATTGATCACTGAAAATGATAATGGTGACCGTCACAAGAAGCAAAACAGAAGAAGTTGGAGTGGCTATCAAACCTTACCTGCAAATTTTAAGCAACACCACTGTCATGTGTCCAGAAAAAAAGCTCCCTCCTTCACAAGACGACAACATCTTATTGAGAGGCCATGCAGGTCACTTACAAACAGCCCTGTTAGGGTATGGGGAGGATGCCTTGGTAGAACCCAATCAGAAAGTCCAAGCAGAAATGGTGTGGAGTACACCAATGGGACACCTGACGGAAGCCAAGAGTCCATCTCCAACAACCGTCCTGGACCTCTGGGAGGATGTTGTGGGGCGCACAGGAGGACAGTAAGTGAAAGTGATCCTCCCGAGGAGGGCATCAAACGATCGCAAACAGCCTGCACCCCTATAGCCTCTCTCAGGGCCAGACTCAGACGGTCTATGTCCGAGGGTGAGCCTCATGGTATAACATCAGGAAGGAACAGTCCCATCAGACTGGTCCCCAATCCGCATGGTTCCCTTGTGGAAAGTCCTCGGCGGCTAGTTAAATTGAGAATCAAATGCGACCATGCTTCATACCCGCACCAGGTAAGCTTGTTCAATCTATGTAAAGGCAATAAAATATCATGCATTATTCAAGCTGTATAATGATGCTGCAGACAAGATGATTTACAACTCTGTAATTAGAAATTAGTAGATCTGAATAATGAATTGAGGGAGCATTTAGTGCACCATGAACCGAACATCAGAAGGCAGAAGACAACGCAACCCACATTGCCAGGTCAATAATTGAAATAATCACCCTACTAATGGCCACTTGTTGTAACAGTAGCTTGTTTAGATCAATAATTGACCTTATATTGATTTGACGCCATAGATTGCATGATAATTCTATTACGGATACAGACACCTAACATAACTGACTGCAAACATTCAACCTACTCCATCAAATTCTATATCAAAGAGACGCTTTATTTACCGTGCACATGTCAATGTTTAGTTCAACTATATGAATACAATTCTGGGAAAAGTTTTAAATTGATATGGCATCAATGTAACGGTAAATCCATGAGAAATATATAACAGTTATTCTATTTGAGTAATTGTTTTGAATTTATATTGCTTTTGTCTCGCGAGTGCAAAGTGTTCACCAAAGTTGATTAACCTAGAAACGTTGACAGTTTTTGCCTCCCGGATTTTGACTGTGTGGGTGTATCACTTGCACTGCATATATGTATTTTATGCTTGATACGTGATGCATCAAACTGCTGCTTTATTGTTTGCAATACTACAAAGATTAGAGGCCGGAAAATCGTTTCAGTCAGGAGAAAAGCAGATTAGATGTCAATAATTACCATAATCACAACACTGACAGCTACTTGTTGCGACATTGAAATGTCTTGGTCAATAATTGACTCGATTGATATTTTGCAATGAAGTGGCATCATATTATGCCGTTTTCTATTAAGGTTATCGCAAAACAATCAGATACAGTAGACAGTAGCTAGCAGACAGAAGAGATGATATTCATATATGCTACTTTAGCTCCAAAAATGTTTTCAGAATAAACTCTACAAATATTTCTGTGACAGAAATGTGGCATACATCGGGAATCCATAAATTACTATGTCAATATTGAACCAACCTATGTGAATGTGCACACGCACTCCATATATATCCGTAATGTCTTGTCTTCCGCTGAGTATCTTTTGTCAGGATTCATGCTAAATGCTAAATTGGACGTCATTGTAACAGAATTCTGTGCAACGTGTTGTATTTAGGTGTTTGTTCGAGGCAAGTACCATTAACATCATCACTGCACTGAAGTTAAGGCTTCCCCTAAGACTTGCCCTTGTGTGTATTTTACTCTGCATTTTCACCGTGCATTGATCAATTACAATTTTTCTAAAACAACATATCAGTTATGAAAGTAGCAAAGGAAACCTTTGGGCTTCTTTAGCTGCTCCATAAATGGAGTCTTTTGGCTCTGATTTTAATTAACGATTGCTCTGTGGTCCGTGTAAATGACAAAAATAGCAAAGTGGAGGAACAGCTTTGGAGGGTAGACAAGGGATATAAATGGCGATTCATAAATCATTTATGAAGACAAACCATGCAACAGAACCAGTTATTGCATTAAGCTTTCATGCTATTTTGGAGTTCCCTGTACAATGCAAGTGATGGGTGCAACAATGTGATTCTTTGGAACAAGACCGCAGAAAGCAGAGGCATGTCTATCAATATGCATGTGTGCAAGCGTGCAATACGCCTTAAAATTATCCTGAAATGAAAACTAATGAAAACGAGGTGTCCCGATAAGGAGCACTGACCCTCATGCTTCCCCCGACTTTTTCCTATAATTATCTGAAATGGCC
>JBCAUI010342073.1:0-15049 GCA_038406195.1 Haplosyllis anthogorgicola | reverse complement strand
ATATTCCAATTACTCAAATATTGAAATGGAAGAGTTCCCGAATTATTGGAAATTAAATTAGAATGATATTACAACAATTATGACCACTCTGTGAAACTACCCTTCATGGTCGCAAACAATAAGCAGTTTTGGCTGTGTATACATAGCAATGGTCTCAAAGGATTGAGTCATATTTAAACAGGTTTCTTTGCACACATTTAACACATTTGACCAAGCTGACATTCACACATGCTACAATGAAGAAATAACAAGCATACATGCTATGTATATATGTGATGTGCTGGGGTCCCCACCTCATTTTTTCTGGTTCAACTTAGCAGTGCTAGCCTAGCACTGCTCAGCCAGTGGCCACTTGGGAGGTGACACTCTTTGAGCATTGCTAACCTGGTGGCACTAGGCCATAGTAATCTGTTCCTACCTCCCAACCCAATAGTCCTTAGTGTGCATACGCAGGCAATGTAATGTCATTAGAATTCCATTGTGTCAGCTATGTCATCATCATGACATCACTACAGAGTGACATCACCCCAGCACCACTACAAAACAGTGTGGCACATACTACCTTGGCCTTTGCCTGGTTAGAATTGCTAGGAGAAGGACTGCTAGCACATCCCTGATTCCCTGAGCAATTGCTCCCCAAGTGGCATTCAACCGTTACCCATTGTCTTAGTTCCTTTATTTGACCATGCGGCAGCCATAGCGGGCACTCTTCCTGCATTAGTAATCTATTTGTTTGTGAGTGATAATTGCACTGATGGTGGCACTAAGCCCCTGAGTAAGACACTAGAGTGGGATCACCCCTTTCACCATAGCCAGTATGTGGCTGGATAGAGTAGTTAACCTCAGCACTCACATTATTAGTGGTATGCAGTGAGTGTACATCACATTCTGGTGTCCCTGGGTGGGTGCCCAGAGGTTTGATGAACTACGTTCATGAAGACGATCTGGTTAGTAGCCTGACAGGAGGCCGCCATAGTCATGACATGCCTTAAAGTGCCAGTGTCCAAACAGGGTGCCAGCCAGTGGTGCCTATTGAGTGTTCTGCATGGAGGCTGACTGGAGCCTTCTAGGTGGCTAGTGAAAGACTCCAATTGTGGACTGACACCTAGCCAGGATGGGTTTATTGCTCACTAATTTGTTGGTATCATTTCTATTCGAGGCCTTTGTAAGTCATGGATAGGACCCCAGTGGACATGCCTACTGTGGCCCACCTGGCCAGCAATGATGAGGACACCACCAGCCAACCCACCACTGACAACTGGAGGAATGGGTTGTTGAGCCAGTAGTAGAGGTAGCCGGGGTAGCCAAGGGAGTGATGGCCATTCACCCAGTGCC
Organism: Haplosyllis anthogorgicola; assembly: GCA_038406195.1. Classification (NCBI taxonomy): domain Eukaryota; kingdom Metazoa; phylum Annelida; class Polychaeta; order Phyllodocida; family Syllidae; genus Haplosyllis; species Haplosyllis anthogorgicola. The sequence goes on along the minus strand of JBCAUI010342073.1, from coordinate 13,714 downwards.
TGAAGGGGCTGGGAGAGTGCCACTGCCTCAGCTTCTACAACCCCACTGGGATGCTAGATGATATGCAATACATGTGATGGTGCAGGAGTGGGACAGGAACGGGAACATTGTTGACCCCACCCCACACCTATTCAATAATCGGGTGGTGCTGGACCTACTACATGGAGATGCTATCAGAATGACCAAAGTCATCACCCTTGAAACCATCCTGCCCAAAGCATGATGTTCTTTGGGCAGAGGGTATGGAATGAAGGCCTCCTCCATGAGGATGCCATGCCCCTGGCCACCCTCCTGTCCCTTGGGCCAAAGGACTGGATAGGCCACATTGTGGAACTGCTAGCTGAGCCCATCCTGGTAGGCAGGGCCAGGAGGTTGGTTGCTGATGTGACTGCTAGAGCCAATGGCTGTGGCTGTGTAGCCCCAAGAGGGCCAAGGGACCAGTGACTACCTGAGGGGATGCCAAGATGGCTGCATACCCCTCCTCTGCTGCCCACCATCAAAGATGATGTGGCAGATGTGCTCATGGGCACTGGACCCCCTGCCTTGTTGTCAGGGGAGGCTGAGGATGACAACCCAGAGTGTCCGGCTTCAGCTGTGAGTCACACTGCCCCTCCCCTGATTAAGGGAGAGGAGGTAGAGCTGTGGGAAGGAGGAAAGGCTGCCCTTGCCATCAGGCCTCACCAGTGTTACCCAGACCATGTTGGGGCCAAGTGTCACCTGACCCTCAGGATGTGGAGGATGGCTTTGACTCGGATGGCTCTCATTCCTCTTGCTCTGCACTTGATAGCCATGGGAACCACAGGCACCAGTACTATGGCAAGCCTAATGTCCCACAGCTCAAGGTGATCTGTGGGACCATGCAGGGAAGTTTCTCATCTGGAGAAACATCATACAGAGCAACAACAGGATGGATGACCTGATGTGCTGAGAACCAGCATCATGTCCACCATCATGAACTTGCTGGGTACTGTCTCTGTTACCTCTGAGCCTATGGTGGAGAGGATGATAATGCAGCTAGGCTTCTTTTACAGAGTATCATGCAATTATGACCAAACACATCAGGACCTTTACACAATGTGCCAGTACTCAGGCAAGAGTGTCAGTGACTTTGCGGGGTGCATCTTGGACCACATAGAGTTGGTGCACAGCTGTTTCCCCAAGAACCTGCCCAGAAGGGAGGTGAATTGCATATGCAGGAGTGCCTCCATGGTTGCCTCAAAGGAGACCTGTGGCAGGCTGTATCCTACCTACATGCCAGATTGGGCGAGCTTACTTTTGATGAACTGCTCATCAAGATTAAATCCAATGTGGGGCTTAACAGCTGCCGAGATGACAGGTATAATGAACAGAAGGCCCAGCCCTGCCCTGCAGATAAGGCCCACATGGCCGTTTTGGCACCAGCATTGCCTACATTGTCCAATCTGGAAGGAGCCTCTGGAGCTTCAGAGGAGGAGGACAAAAGCCTAGTCCCTTTTGACATGTGCTTGACATGCACCATTAAGGACTTTGAGGACAAGAAGTGCCACTGCTTTGGCTGTTGGTCAGATAAACATCTGATCCATGAAGGCCAAGACAAAGAAGCTTCTCAGCAACATTTAAATGGCAAAGGGGGCCCAAAGAGAGGAGGTTGGAATCCCCTGAATCCACTGGGCACTCCCAGACAAAAGCCTCCAACTAAGGTTGTGCCATGGGTGCACCCCCTTCATCAACCAAGATGCTGTTGGTAGATGGGTGGGAAGAGACACAGTGGGCTGTGTCTGGGTGGATAGTGAACCCTGTCTTGCATTGATCAACACGGGGTCCACCATCAACCTGGTGATGCCAGACTATGTCACCAACAGAGGCCTACATGTCTATTCCCTCTCCGACCTCCATGCCAAGGGCAGGGTGGTTTTTGATGGGATAGGAGGACAGCACTCAGAAGTCATGGGCTATGTGGTAGTCCAGATCCAGGTAGACAGTGTTGCTGGGTTCAACAAGGACCACATGGCCCTTGTACTGTCACCAGTCAGAATTTATCAAGCAGGTCCCTGTGTTGTTGAGGATGCCAACGATAGACAGGGTGGTGCAAGTTATTAAGGAGAGTGAACTTGACAAACTGGCTGTGCCCTGGGCCAAAACTCAAGTCAGCACACTCCTGAGGGTGCAGGTGGTGCAGGTCCCCACCAAAGAGGGGGCCATGGGTGGCACCACCAAGGAACCATCCAGTGGAGAGGAAAGCCTGATCAACTATGAAGAGGTGGCGACTCTCCTCAAGGAAGCCATTTTGTACCCCTTTTCCTGCACCGTTGTCAGGTGCAGGGTATCCACAATGTTCTGAGAGGGGCACCTGTGGGTGATGACCACTGAGTTACAAGATGGTGATGGCCACCTCCCCATGGGCATCTGCCTCCAGTCATCCATCATGGAATTGAGGGTGGGTTCCAGGAAGATATCTGTGGTATTGGAAAACACCATGGCCATTAAGCGAGTGTTGAAGGTGGGAGCCCCCATCACTCATGTGGCAGCTGCTAACATGGTCCCCAACAAGTACATCCTACCCGGACTAGTGGAGGAACATGACCAGGAGCTGGGCACCAAAGTCTGGCACCCTACATGCCTCATGGTTGGTGAATGTCAGGAGAAGCTGATGGAGAAGCTTGACCTTAACAGCCTCTCTGCTTGGCCTGAGGCCAAAGTGCAAAAGGCATGGGTACTCCTGAAGGAATACCATGATGTCTTCTTGCTTGAGACTGGTGAGCTGGGATGCACCAGTGCCACAGAGCAAGAGATAGTGGTAGATGATGAAACCCAATTAAGGAGAGGTTTCATCATATTCTGCCACACATGGTGGAGGAGGTGTGGGAACACCTGTGGATAATGCAGGAAGCTGGTACCATCATGCCTAGCAAGAGGCCATCGAGCAATGCCATCATCCTGGTCAGGAAAAAGGATGGGGGCCTTTGATTTTGCATTGAATTCTGGTGCCTCAATGACTGCATGTGAAAAGACTCCTATCCCCTGCCCCACATCCAGGAGATGCTTGACTACTTGTGCGGTGCTCACAATTTTTCCAGCATGGATTTCCTGTCAGGATTCTGGCAGGTGCCAATGAGCCCGGGGTCTAAGAAGTACACCACTTTCATGGTGGGCAACCTCAGATTCTTTGAGTGTGAGTGCATGCCCTTCAGGCTAGGCAATGCTCTTGCCACCTTCCAGAGGTTGATGCAGAACTGCCTGGGGGAGCTCAACCTCACCTACTGTCTGATTTACTTGGACAATGTGATCATCTACTCAGACACTGAGGCAGAGCATGTGGAGTGCCTCTGGGCTGTCTTTGACTGCTTCCATGAGCACTACCTGAAGCTTAAGCCATCCAAGTGTCACTTCTTCCAGGAAGAGATCATTTACTTGGCACATCATGTCTCTAAGGTAGGGATAAGGCCCAGCAAGGACAACCTGTGGGCCATCACCAAGTGCCCCCTACCCACCACCTACACTGACATATGATCCTTTGCCAACCTGGTGGGGCATTACAGGCACTTCATCAAAGGATTCTCCAAGAAGGCAAAGCTGCTCACTTACTACCTGAAGGGTGATGGCACCAGCAAGAAGAAGGAAAGGGTAGAGCTCTCTGAAAAGGCCTGTGAGGCCTTTGAAATGCTAAAGAAGGAACTGCTTATGGAGCCTGTGCTAAGGTTGGCCCACTTTGGTGAGCCCTTCCTGCTTCACACCGATGCCTCCAAAGAGGGGCTTGGGGCAGAGCTGTCCCAGAAGGGGATGACAGCCACTGGCACCTGGTCACTTACAGCAGCTGGACACTAAACAAGCATGAGGCTAACTACCATTTGAGCAAACTCGAGTTTCTGGCCCACAAATGGGCTGTGACAATGCACTTCAAGGAGTATTTGGCCCATGCCCTGTTTATAGTGAGGACGGATAACAAAACCCTCACCTATGTGATGGCTACACCCAACCTGGACACCACCAGCCACAGGTAGGGTGGCTGAACTAGTGGGGTACAATTTCTCCTTGGAGTATGTGAAGGTCACTGAGAACTGGGTGGCAGACACCTTGAGCTGACAGACTGCTCATCTGGGGGCTGAGGAGGTGAAGGCCATCCTCAACGGCATCCAGCTAGGTAGTGCTGACAGAGTGGAGACATTTGCCCCTGAGGTAAGTGGAGAAGTGTCCAGTCAAGTGGCTGCCTGTCAAGTGGCCACCATGCAAGCCCGGTTCAGGCCCATCTTCAGCATAGACTGGGTAGAGGCCCAGCAGGAGGATGATATCATCCACATCTGCATGGCATGGATACAAGCCAAGAGGAGAGGGGCTCTGGCCAAAGTGCGGGGGAACCTAGCCTAGACAGAAGAAGGTGCTGCTTTTGTGGATCTCCAGAGTGACCTGGTGGTGCACAATGACTTGATATATGTCAAGCAGATCCCTAGGGGTGAATCCCAGGCTGTCCTGCTCTTCATGGTCCCCTTGGCACACCGTCAGCAGGCACTCAATAGGTGCCACTGAGATGCAGGACACCAGGGGCAAAATCAAACTGTGAGTCTGCTGAAGGAGCACTTCTGGTGGCCCCAGATGACAGAGCATGCCAAGGCATCCATACACAGGTGCCACTGGTGTATCAAACATGAGACAGATGGTGGTATGGTGCCCCTGCATCCTATCATAGCAACCTCCCTGCTCAATCTCTTGCATATCAACTACACAACTATGGAGTGAACAGCTCCACTAAATGAACAACCAAAGGTTGTTAGTGTTCTGGTCTTAATGGACCATTTCACATGGTTCGTGGTGCCATACATCACCAAGGATCAGAAGGCCAAGACAGTAGCCAAGGTCCTTTATGAGAACTTCATGTCGGTCTTCAGGGTCCCCTCATGCTTGCTCAGTGACAGGGGAGCCAACTTCCTTAGTGACGTTATCAAAGAACTATGGAAGCTGCTGGGAGTCCAGCACTGCTGTACAATGCCCTACCACACTCAAACCAATGGCCAAGTTGAGCACCTCCATCAGACTCTGATGAGGACATTGGGCAAACTAGACAAAGAGAAGAAGGTGGACTGGGCCAACCACCTTGCTGAGATAGTGCAGGCATACAACTGTACATGGTTGGTGGTGACTGGATACAGCCCCTTCTACTTAATGTTCAGCAGATGGCCTGACTCCCTCTCGACCTCTACTTCCCCATGATTCAGGGAGACAAGCAGTTGAGATGTGTACCAGAGTATGTCACCTCCATCCAGGAGCACTTGCAATTGGCCTTTGACATGGCCAGGCAATCCCAGGATGGAGAGGTGAAGTGTCAGAAGAAGTTATATGATCACAGAACTGGTGCTGCTACTCTATGGCCTGGGGATGTCATCCTCATAAGGAGCAATGCCTACATAGGAAAATGGAAGCTGAAGGATCGGTGGAATGATACTTCATATGAGGTCATAGATCGTATCACAGATGATGCACCCATATATCACATCAGAGATGCTGATGGGAAAGAGAAAATCATCCAGCATAATTGACCTCTACTCCTATCGGCTGCATAAATGGTCAATGGGGGTTCAGATGACAAACAAGCTGTCCCCTTGTGTGTGGGCTCCTGCTCACTTAGCATCACCCTGGGAGAAGTCCACAAGCCAAGTGCCCCCATTGGGGCAGAGATGGAGAAGCCACAAAGGGTAATCAGCTGTGCCCTGGCACCAGGACTCAGAGCTGGAATGGCAGCTCGTGGATGGGTACTCAGTAAATACTGCATGTGCCCTTGGATTGATGTTGGGCCATCTGATGAAGGAAACCTCAATGGCACCTCAGATTCCCTCGCCTGCTGTAACTGGGCTGAGGAAGCTGATGACTGAATGCACTCCTGTTTGCTGGGGTAACCAACTAGGCTCAACTTGGGGAGGGGCCATCTGCAGCCCACTGCTGCATATGCCCCCTCCCATATGCTTGAACAATGTTCGGATTATTGGTACTCTGCTGCATTCCCTATGTCAAGGCCATAACAGCACTGGTGCAAGAGTGCCCCTAATCTACAGGGGGAAGGGGAGTGGGTGTGCAAACTTGCAAGCCACCCACAGCTCTTACTGCCCTCAAAAATTCCTAAGAATGCACCACCCTGGCGGTGCCCATGGAGCATGTTTCCAGTGGCTCTATTGTCATTATTTATGTTGAAGTTACTGTAACATTATTTTACCTTATATTCAACCAGCGCTGCTACATTGGTAGTGCTAACCTACTTTACCCCACTATGTGGGTGCCACTAATGCAGCAGATACTATGAGAAATAAAATGAGATGTCATTATGCTGGGTTCATGTTACTTACCTGGTGCCACTACATTAGTGGGAGCTAAGTTGGCAGATGCTAAAATAATGGATGCTGCAAGAGAAATAACTATAACACCAATTGTTAACTTTAATGTATTTATTTCTAAAAAACAATCTCAGTTACAAAGGTAAATGCTAAGTGTAAAATCAAAAAATGGAATGCTGAAACATGGCAAAGTGTAACACTGATGGGTGAAGATGGAGTGCCCAGAAGGTGGCACTGCCTCAGGTAATGCCCTAATTGGTGGTGCTTCCATCTTTGGTCCCTGTCTTTGGCTTGGATAAATAAGTATTGCTGGAAGTTGATAAAAGTTGAGATTGTGAAGAAAGGCACATGCTGTGGCCACTCTTCAGAGGTAGATTACTGCTTGTGGCTGGAGTGGCTTTTTGGGCCTACTTCCATCACCATGCCTGTACCAGCTGCCATTGTGGCACCTATCAGAATGTTCATCAGCCTGGTGCTTCTTCTCCTTGTCCTTGTCCTTATCCTTATCCTGATGATTGGGTGAGTGGCTACACCTGTGGGAGTGCTCTCAGCTGTGCTCCTGGCAGTGTTCCCAGCTGTGCTCATGGCTGTGCTCTAGACTGCACCTGCAGGCATGCTCCTGGCTGCATTCATGGCTGCTGTCCCTGGGCATGGACTTCTTCTTCTTCTTCTCCTTTTTCTGTTCCTGAGATTTGGAATCTTCTTCATCCAGGGCAGCAGGTTTCTCTGCCACCTTCTTGGGTATTGCCACTGGGGTGGACTTCTTGTGCACCAGCTTTTTGGCTGACCCTTTGTGGGTGCCACCCCCTGTGTCACCACCCTGTCCTGGGGGCTGGCAGCCATGTATTGGGCATGTGTCCATGGGTAGTGAGCCCTCATTCACTCATCTTGATGGTCCCACCCTTGCAGCCTCCTCCAGTGCCCCAGTGGGAGAATGTGTCAGGACAAGCCACTGGCAGATGTGCATGGTGGAAGGACCTCTACAATGTTCACTGACTCAGCAGTGCTAGCGTAATCTCAGTCATACTGGCCCTCCCTGCCTGATCCATTGCCCCTGCCACCTGCATGGCCGAAGGTGACTAATATCATGGTGCTAGCACCCAGCAGTCCATGGTCCATTAGCATGGGCTCCACTGGCACAGCACCCGGTGTGGTGGGTGGCCATATGATGAGCCCTTCCATGAAGAGTTTCTTCATGTCATAGGAGGGCACTGGAAAGGGGTCGAGGGCCAGAAGTGGCAATGGTTTGAACTCAATCCAAAGGGCCTTGACAATGGAGGCCATGTGTTCCAGTCTGTTGAAGCCCTCTGTGAGCCCCAGCTGCCAGGTGGCACTTCCATACACATGGGTGTAATTAACTTCAAGGTTCTTCACACCTTCAAGGTGCTTCTCCAGCACTGCTTTGATGTCCTTGTACTGGTCCACTGCCATCTCTACATAACCTGCATGGAGAGCATCATTGATCTGAAGAGCCATGTCTGGTGCTCCCGAGGTGACAGCCTGGTGGACCTGGAGCCAGGTCTTCTGGAGAGACTGCTCCATCTTTTTATTGGTGCAGAAGCAGCACACAATGTCATTTACTTGCTTGGCATAGATGCCCCATGAGTAGTCCAGGGCAACCATGAGGAACTGGGCAACTGTCTGAGATTCCACTGCATTGATGGTGCAGTGGGGAAATTGCACCCTCACTGCCACTGTGTCGGGATCACCTCCATCTGTTGGGTAAGTGGTGCTTCCCCAAAGGTGTATTCCCAGTGGATGCTGGTTGTTTAGGTGAGTCCCCCTGGTGCCACAGGCTGCCTGATGGGGATACTGTGTTGGAGAGCCACCCCAGCTCCAAAACCGGTGTGGTAGAACAACAACTGTCTGTCACACCCCAGTTGGTCCAGCTGGGAGGCAATGGTGAATGAGTCTACTCTGATAGGGTGGTCCAAACACATGTGACCACATGGGGTGTTGTTGCAACTGGGTAGTTCTTCAGAACTGAATGTCTTGAAAGGCAGGATAGCCCAGCCATCCCCAATGAGGAAGTGGCACTTCACCATCAGTGAGGCTGTGAGGCCTGAGGCGTGGTCTATGATAGGATCACTGCCATCTCCCTGGAAGTAGGCCAGCAGGGCCATGGGTGCTCCAGTGCCCATCTCCCATGGCCAAGGCCCCACTAAGGTATCATTGTCAATGTGGATGAAGCAACAGACTTCCCCCTTCTTCTTGACATGGTCTCCAAGATGAAGCTTCTTTATGGCCTTGCCCAGTGGCACCGTGCCCTGCTGTTCAAATGTAAACACCCTGGCCATGCACAGCACATGCTGGTTGCCGGTCTCCCTGAGTGGTGGGTCCAGAGTGGTGTTTGTCATTAGTATAGCTGCCTGTGGCACCATCCTTGGTGTGCTTACCAAAAAGGCCCCTGACCTCCATCTGGCAGATGATGCCTTTGGAGTGGGCCTCTAACGGTACTAAATTGTGACCTGCAGGATGTCCAGGCTCCCCCAATATTCTATCAGTTCTTCCATCATCCTCTCCAGGTGACCATGGTAGAAGTGATCAGTGTGAGTAGAATCAGGAGCTTTGCTGTATTCTGTTCCCCTCTGGGGGTGGTGGTATCCTCACCATCATCTGGGTCACTATCCGAGTGATGTAACCCAGCATTGCCATGCACATCTGTGTGGCTGTGGTGAGGCTGATTGCCTGAGGTAGCACTCTGCAGGGAACTGTAGTGTTGCCAGCCTCTGAGCCAGCCTGCAAGCCAGCAGGTGGGTCCTGTGTTGTGTCACTGTCTGGTGGGGCTGGGCTCTTCTCTGATGTGTCATCAGTCTTTTCACCATCAGTCTGTTGTAGTGGTGTCTGTATTGCTTTGGCATTCTGTAAAGAAGAGGATACAACATTAACCTGGGGGAGAGTTGGTGCTGCTACCAACCAAGGCCACCAGTGGGAAAACCACAAAAACCACAAAGTGACCCCAGGTTGGTGGCACTAAGGAAAGTGACCAAAATTTGGTGAAAAAAAAAGCGACCAAAAATTGGCACTGTTAGGCAGCGGCTGCTGGGTTGGCCCCACCTGAGGGGTGGAGCTAGGATGAGTACCTACCTTAGTCCCAGGAGGAAGACCCTCTGGCATGTTGACTCTTCAAAGTCCAAGCTGCTTATTAATGAGGGGGAGAAACCCATCACATGACCACTTCAGTGCAAAATCAAAATGAGGCCAAATGACATCACAGTGACATCACTAAGGGGTATAAAACCCCCCACAGGGATTCCCTTCCCACAGAGCTTGGGCAGCATTCGCACCAGTCAGACTGCTATGTCAGACCCATTCCTCTTCAAGCTATTGGAGATAGCCTATGACCTAGTTGCCACTAACTTGGCATCCACCCTGTTGGCAGGCACCAGGGATTGTATGGCTGCTCCCCTACTGGAGAAGCACTGCCCACAGCACTATACAGATATTGCCCAGATGGTTGTGGAGCAAGTGCGGTGCTGCCCCAACCCCACCAAACAGCTAGTTGTTTTACATGACTGTTTGTCTTATGTGGAGCACCAGTGTGCTTGTGACATTGAGTGGAGCTAGACCAGCTGGCAGCCTCTCAGGGCACCCATGCCAACCTGCCTCAGTCCTACATAAACTTGTGGCACCAATGCAATTTTGAGACCAAGCACTGTCAGGCCCAGAAGACCTGTGTCAGAGGACAGCCCCATAGATTGCCCTTCTGCAGAATGGGTGGTGCAGACTTGGAGAGGGAGATGTAGCCAGTGGTGCTGCCACCACAGCCATGTGCCAATTCATCCAAACCATATATGATGCAGCTTGACACATGGGGGACCTGGCCTCCATGCTAGAGTCCCTCCAGATGGGTGATGCTGATATGGTGGCACAGAAGGCAGCCTTCATCAGAGGGCACCTAGAGGTCTGGGGTGATGAGGCCCATGGCACCAGCCACTGTGCACCATCCTACCAGAGATACCTAGATGGTGGGCAACCAGCATCCCAGGTGAGTTCAGTGCCTAACACACCCCATCAGGTGAGCATCCTCCAGAGGCTCAGCACTACCCCAGGTACCCCTCCCCCAGCCACACCCATCATTCCACTCATGTTGAACACCTATCTGATGACTGAAAGTGCAGCAGGTACCATCTTCAAGATGCCCCTGAGTGAGGCTGGAGATGCCTTGGTGGGGCTTGATGAGCCTCTGACATTCAGGGTTACACCCGAGTGTTGGAGCTATTGCCCAGCTTGTCTCACCTGGAGGCCATCCCCACCCAGGAAGTGGAAGAGAAGCTTATTATGCAGAGCATTGGGGACCTGCTGCAGAGAATGCAAGGCCATGAGGACTTGACCCCCGACCACTTCCTGGTGGTTTCTGTGAGGGACATGTTAGGTAAGCTATGCCACTGACAAGATATGAGGATGAGAACTGAGGACATCAGAATAGTGGTGGACATGGAAGGCCACCACTGCTTGGCCTTCCAGGCCCAGAAACTGGGACACTGTCACCAAAATCCCTGGCCAGGATAGAAGAAGCACCTCAAGATCTGCCTCTTGAAGCAGCGCTGGCAGATCAACTTCATGACACTGATGTGCACCCCGGCCATCTTCCCCCAATCAGGCCCATCATGCCAGTCCAGCAGTGCAAGCCACCGGTCTAGTTGCATGGCCTGCTAGCTCCATGCCATGCTCAAGTGGTGCTGGGTTAGCCAAACTGTGGAAAAGGAGAGGTCACTGCACTGGCAAACAAGTTAGGGAGCACCAGGCTGCTGCCCAAGCTTGGGCAGTGGCATACCAGCAGGCCACCCAAAATGGTGGCTGCCCCCTTCCAGAGCAACAACTCTGAGACACAAGTCATGGAAGAAAGACTGGCCTGACAGGGGAACATTTGCAATGGCTGGGGCGATGCATCATGAGCAAGAGGCAAGGAGGGCTAGGGTTGCACCAACCATGAAGTGGACACAGAACAAGCCACCCAACCCTGCAGTGGACCTTGAAGAGTGGTTGAGTAGCTGGCTGCACCGGGTCAAGCTGGAGGACCTCCAAGTACCCTCGTGGCATGAGGAGCTCTGCCCTGTGTGCCCCACCAAGCACTGGGAGCTAGCAGCCCAACTGTGCCCAGTATGGGCTATGCCCAAGAGCAGTGAGCAGCACTATGGGCCCCAGCCATGTTCTGTCCACCAGAGCTTCCCCAGTTGAGGTGCTATGAGTTCCTGCCAAAAATCTTTGCAGAGCTGGGCCACTTGGACATTTGCACCACATCCCTGAGGGACCAATACCAGCTCACCACCTTTGGGGTGGCATTGCTACATGCTTGCAACTTCAATCCTGAAGCCTTTGCCATCGATAACCACCTCCCAGGTGTTTCTGGGAGTATATTGTTGCTATAAAACTGGTCCTCCCCTAGATGTTGACAACACAATCTGCTGTCTTCACAAGCATTACCTGAGTCATGACAGTGGCCTGTTGAGGGGGATTAAACATGATGCTGGCCAGCTGGTGTATGATGACCTTTATGGTAGCAAGAGGAGCCCTGGAACAGGAATTCCACTCCTAGTGGAGGAGTGTGCTGGGGCAGGGTCATCACCAAAGCAATCATGAGAGGTGCCACCCTCAGAGGCACAGTAGGCCAGTCAGCTCAGGAGAAAGAAAGAGGCACCAGCTACATCCCATCATCAGCCCCTCTACACCCCTGTGATTTATCCAGATTGGCCAAGGGAGGACAGACTCTGCCGGCACAGCCTGCAGCAGTGGTGCTGCTGCCTGGATTTCCCCCTACATCAGCTGCCCAGGCGGTGCCTATGTGGACTGATCCACAAGACCTGATGAAAGAACTACTAGGGGATGAGGAGGTCTTTCCTGACATGATTGAGTGGGATGCAGACCCAAGCAAAGCACCCCTGGCACTAGGATTGGTTGCTACCACTACTCAAGCCACTCCCCCTGGAGACTGGCCACTATTCTGATGTTGGAGCCCTACTACCTGGCTTCCGGCACTCCACCAAACTTACCTTGAGGGACATTGCTAGGACCCTGGTGACGCCGGCCACCCAACTGCTCACCATACTGATGCTGCCCTTGGAAGGCACTGAGGCCATGACAGATGATGATGTTTTGAGCATCCATAGCGACTTCACAATCATTTCCCACTCATCAGTAAACAGGACCATGGCCGAAGAAGAGGCTGCCTCACCCACGACACAAAGGCACCACTCACAGTCGGATGACCTGGAGGGTGCTGGAGCCTCACCCTGCAAGAGTACCAACTCAAAGGAGTAGGAAAGGGCACTGGCAACCCAGCTAGTGCCACAAAGATTCAGCACCACCACCATCACCCATTGGCGCTACCACGACTGTGACCACATACATTCTTAATTTTCTCAATTTATACTTACCATTTGTAACTTATTGTAGCTTGTTGTAATTTACCCCTGTGTAGTAGACTGTTACTGTGCATTACTTGTTACCATTTCTTATGTGTTCTATGTATTTATTTCAGTGTGATCTCAAGAAAGTGTGCCTGAGGGTGGGTGCAGTTGCCTGGGGGGAGAGTGTGATGTGCTGGGATCCCCACCTCATTTTTCTGGCTCATTTTTGGCTACTTAGTAGCACTAGCCTAGCACTGCTCAGCCAGTGGCCACTTTGGGCATCTTTGAGCATCACTACCCTGGTGGCACTAGGCCGTAATAATCCGTTCCTACCTCCCAACCCAGTAGTCCATAGTGTGCATGTGCAGGTGATGTAGTGCATTAAGATAATCAGTGCAAAGTCTCTTTGATAGGATGTTTTCCCTTATTTATTTATTTATTTTTTGATGTAATAGAATCTTTGCCCCGGAATTACTTCCAAGGAAGGATCTATCCAGAAGCGCTGTGAGACCACATTACGTTGTTTTCCTCATGGTCAATCTCTTTTTAATTTTTGCGAAACATATTTGCTCGTTGGTTTGGATCACTACTGATTTGTGTATATTTAGCTCTTTTTTTGGTTTCGTTTGATTATGTATATTGAAGCGACATCAGTTCAGTTACATATAGACAAAGTACAATTTTCACCTAAATCTGCCAAATTTGAAGACTGCAAATGGAAATCCCTAGTCAAAGGAAATCCTGCGCCTATGTATTGGTGTATCTGTGGAGGAAGAGAGCGCATTGCCAAGTCTGACAAATAAAACACTTCGTTAATTGTAATTTCTACTCTGTTTTTGTATTTTGTGGTCATGAAATTAAATCATCACGAACTACACTGCGCCGTGAAGTAATTAAATTCTTGCTAGAGTACTGAAAAAGTAAATGTCGCAAAGTGGCTTTTTATTTCAAATAGATAGTGACGGGTCATCTTCACAATTCGTATTGGAATAACATGAGGGAATTGAATTGGTCCCAGATCATTCTATTTTCAGCCTGAAAGCCCTTAAATCATCAAAGTAGCTT
>JBCAUI010341962.1:0-15050 GCA_038406195.1 Haplosyllis anthogorgicola | reverse complement strand
GTAGCATTTCTCCCTAGAAATGCAGTTTCTATGCATTTTGGCTGTATCTGTGCCATGATTGACCATATATGGGCAATTAGAATGTAAACCGTGTCAAATGTAACCATATAAGGACAATTAGAACCCAAAAGAACACACAACTGTGTCATCCAGGCACCAAATGAGAGCAGGTTCAGCCGCCTGTGACTGAAATCAATCAACCATTATGGACAGGGAATTTGGTCTCCTCTGGCTAAAAGAAATACCATTTATGTCGATTCAAGACTTTTCATATGAAAATAGAATGATCCGGGATCAAATCAATACCCTAACGCTATTCCAATACGGATTGTGAAGTTAACCCTTTACTTTCTAAAAAAGTCACTTCGCGACATTGTATTTAACGAATTTCTCCAACATGTTCTCCAGATTATTAAGGGGATGAATCAAGTGAGTACTATAAACGGGAAAGAAATTTCTATCAAAAAATTTGAGTCAGCAGTTCAGAATCCTGAGTCATCAAACATATAATTTGTGTACATTGCCAAGGGTTTAAAATAACTCATGGCAGCTATACAATTTGATGAGAGATGAGAGAGACGCATGTCGGAAGTCATATGTTACAGAAACTGCTAAAAGCCATAATACATCACAACCAATTTGTAAATGGTCAACAATAATTCAGTTTCCTATGATGTTCCACATGCACTAAGCTACCGATAAATATCATGCACAAAATAGCTTTATCATGCATATTTTTATCAAAGTTTCTATCTTACTACAATGATATACCATTCATATAAGTTGCTTTCCCGTAAAGGTTTACCGTTTAGAAACCTACACGCATTTTCCTATCTCAAAGAGCTGGGGCTCAGACATAGATTCGCTGATGCTGTGGATTAGAATTTTAGATGAGACATAAGGTTCTCCAACATCCCTGGGTTTCGCTAATATCCAGAATATCAGAGATATAAAAAGAAGGAAGATGTAAAGTATGTTTACTCTTGTATTACAAATGTCATAGCTGTTTGTGACATTATTTATATTTAAGGTGATAAGCTGCCATGTAAGTCACTGTACACTTTTTGGGTGAATTACAACTGAAACTTTTGCATCAAAACTTTTTTCGCCTTTACACTTCCTTTTTATTTCCCTAGTTAAAATGAATTTCCTATTAACAACTGAAGTAGGCGATATCGCAGTAACACATTTAAAACACAGTAATAAAGTGCATCTTTTGTCCCCTTAATGGTTTTTAATGTTCATACCGAAATCAGATTGTCATTTTCCATGAGTTTGTTCAGTATAAATAATAAATCTTCTAAGGTTACTCCTATAATTTTACGAGCTCACTGATTATATCCAAAAAGGTGTAACTTACTAATTGATATGTTTTCGTTAGAAAACCTGTTTCATACTGGCACGTTACTGAATCAATAACAAATGAGATACGAATGACTTTGTATCAACTAAATAATAAACGGTCATTTAATCTGAGCGTTCATCAACTTTTAGTTTCCGTTCAATTGACTCCAATCTAGTATTAGCAAAAACCGTTTGTTAATAAGATTTAGTAGATTGATGAGCCTAATACGGATGAAGCCATTTGTCTCATAATGGCATTGACAAAATATTAGTGACAACTCAAATGCGGAACTTTATTGTTGCAACTTTCTAAGCCTCCATCAAAACGCATAAAATATTTAGAAGGTACTTACAACTGTGTGGACAAAGTGACCTATTGTACTTTTACAAGTGCAACCCACAAGTTGTCTTTTTTTTACTCGGGTACAATCCACAAGAACATTCACTATTCACTCGTGGCAACGGTGCATTTTAAAACATATTGTTTGCATGCCTTCTAGTGTATTGCACTCAGAGTAAATCAAATGAAATGAATAACGTTTGCTTGATATTATCCCTGTTGAGGTCATCTCTTTTTGAGTATTCGCATATGAAGCAAATGGCCTGACCATACAAGTATTAGAAACGCGTGTTAACTTTTCAGAAAACAAGGAAAAACCAGTGTTCAATTGCCACGAATGACTTAGTGCGAGCTTCAAAGAGTACGAAACTTTGCATTAGCGTTGTCACGACAGCGATGACAGGTTAAAATGCATGGAGTTTTATTTTGTAAACTTACGATACGAATTCTATGGTAGTATTTGAGTTTATTTGTGGTTACTTATTTATATTTTTAAGTTTTGATTAAAATTATGTCTCACGACAAATTTCACCCAACTTAGTCTGTCAGCCTGTCAAAAACGGAACTAACTCAAAGTTTCTAAAAACGAACCAGATAGTTGTTTCTGGATATATACTTGACAAAGCTAATGGTATGAAAACAAGTTCCAGTCGATAGATTTCCTCAAATTAAAGCAAATACACGAACAAAATTTCATTGAAATGCACAGCCAGAGATTGGAAATCTGATAATTGCTTCTACAGGAAATCAACGTGTTTTGCTATTTACCTATTGCATTTCATTTATTATTTTTCTTGCAAATTTTCGTCTGATAAAAAAATAAACTACTTTCTTGGGCTTCAGAGGCTTCTGAAAAATTGAAAAGGCCAAGTTGTATTTTGAAACTAAACGTATTATGATGTATATTGTTATGCAATATTAAATTGGTTGATTAGTTTGTAAGATGAAGACAAATTGCATGTGAAAAAATGTAAACAAATCTTCCGGATTTTAAATGTGACAAACCGATTGAATGACATTCATATTTCACTGTACAGAAATTAAATCTGCTGCTATTGAATTTCTTCATCGAGTCTGAAGTAATTGTCTGGCTATTGTCGGTAATTGGTTGTCCTTTACTTTTAAGAATATCTGCTCCAGTAACAGGGAAATCAAATCTATTGCTCTGATGCTAAATGACATTTCCCGAAGGCTAAAGTTTCATCAGTGGGACAAGTCTTTTATTTGCTTTTAGTGCTCCTATTAACTTCGAAGTAATACAGAATCTTCTTGCATAACTTGAGGTCATTTTGATTATCTGGGTACAGGAGAGCAAGGTTTCTTTTAACTTTAGGATTTGAGGTGAATGTGCCAATGGCCATCACCCAGGTGAGGGGTAAGCCTGGGTCTAGCTCACCAAGCTCTTCATGATTGAAAAAGGTTGGGCCATCAAATAGATTTTCATGTATTTATGCCCTTTTAGGAAATAACAGTGGTCTAAACTGTTGGCAGGTCAGTGGGTGAAATTCCTATCATTTTGGAATAATAGCGCATGAAAAGCAAAGCGTGAAATTCTTTTGTTCTCTACTGTGTTCTCTTTGTTTCCAAAATGATAGGAATTTCAGGAGATGGAGCTCAGGACGTGATCTCAAGACAGTAGCGAGGTCGAGATATTCCCACCTCCTATTGTCTAAAAGATTAGCTTGAAAACTGCTCATAATGGGATAATGGGGTGAAACCATCAAAACACACCAAATAGTGGTACAGTAGACAGTTTGTTTCTTATTTATTTTGGTAAATTTAACTGACTTAGTTAGAGAATTTTGTAAGTTAGAACGACTAATTTTAAGGTTTATTACTTAATTTGGTTCTTCTTCAAATTACTAATAGTAGCTATTTCAGTAAGAATAGTGTTAATTTCCCTGCCCAATCAACCAAATTTACCTCAATAGGTAGGCCAAAGAAATGACAAGGGTCTCAACAAGGAGTTGAGAAGTTCAGCGGACAGATCAGGGCAATCAAAGTCTGTCTTGTCCTTATTTGCTATTGTTTCTTGTGGCCTGCTAAACATTTCTTCAGGACGGTAAGTAAAAGACTGAAACTGGTTTGAACTTTAAAATTAAATGTAAATCTCCTAGATTAAAAAATCTAGCTCAATGTCACTTCAGTTACACAGTGATATCTAATTACATTGTCATCGAGACAAGAGTACTCGCACCAAACGCAAAGCCTCTCATATCGACAGACTGCCATTATTACTTAAACTTAATTATTTTTAAAAAGATGAAAGAAATTCTCTCATTTTGTTGTAACGAAAAAGATGCTGTATTCAATTAATTGTTCAAAAATCAGAAGCGACATTAAAAATTGAAATTTACGAAAAATACTTTTTATATTTTCGAATCCTCTGTTACTCATTGCAGAATGAATACACGTAGTTTTAACACAAGCATTTTAACTTGAAAAATTACAAAAGTCTTTGGTGAAAAAACCCCATTTTAATCGTACAATAACATTCATATTTATGAAAATTAGCAAACATTTCAATAATATCCACTAAGGCACATCTTTTTATATTAATTTAAACTATTAGTGACATTGAAAGAAAAGTGACAAGTAATATCTGTACTTACATCGTGCGCGATGACTGCTTCTTGGTGCAACTTTATCCCTTTGCGAATAACGTATGATAGTAACTGATAGATCACTGCATTGTCCTACTGCGCTTCGAAAAGTCAGATGATCCCTTTGTGCAGTTCGTCTCTCCCAAATAAACTTTCTTTGGGAATTGTACACTAAGACTCACCACTAACTCAATTTTTCATAAAAATGTAACTGAATTTTTTCCGTTGTGACAGCGCGATTATGGTCTCCAACCTGCAGACGTAATCTGGCAAATGGGCGCCTTGAGTCCCTTTGCTGAGCATTGCGGTTGTCACCACTTTGTATTGAACAATCCCACCACATGAATGAAGCTGCTCCCCGCGACATGCCGATTCTTTGTTGGTGTCAATCTTCGAAGAGTTTTTTGTTACAATACCTTTCAGAACAAATGATGACACATCATACTTTAATTTAAAATGTATTTATTTCAATTGATTCATAACTGTTTTTGATTATAAATAGAAAAACGGAATAAGAAGAAATCTCAGACAACACAAAATCTCATTATATTCGGACTTAATCAAATACTGTTAAGGACGTCAGGTTTCTCCCATCGTGACAACATCCGAACTCGGTTTCCAGACATGCACCGCGAGGGATGTCGTCTTTGACAGGCAGTAAATTGTCTGAAAAGTAAAACATTTATAAATAGTAACTGATGTCTAAGTTTAGGTCACAAGGACTCGACGGCTCAATTAAAGTTAACTCGTACTCGTTTTACTGCCGACTGTATGTCAGTCATGTGAGGCAATCTTTCTACATTGACAGCGCTTTAGTGCAGTGTGTGCACACTGCAGTCGGCAATTAGCCTTGGCAACTCGTTTAGTTTTCACCTAACAACATTTTAACTGGTGCATGTACCTTCATCACATGGTTCGGAGTTACAGTCTCCATAAGCGTCAGGCCGTGTATTGGGATTACACTCAGACAGGTCAACCAGCTGATCTTTTTGGAAACACAAAACCTCTCTTTTTCTCTGCCCTCCTCCGCACAGAGCTGAACACTGGATATACAACACATGGTTTTGCAGTTAATGACTAAAATAACTGAGGACGTCTGGAAACATGACTACTTCTCATTTACAATGGCAATTGATAGAAATAGACCAATACACAGAGCCATTTTGTTTCTGTGTTTCTGTTTTGTCGTACAAATGCACATTTTACACAAGATGTCATTCTATCAGCGAACCGAAATAAATTGACATTATCTATGTACAAGTATTGTGTAATGTACCTTTCCCCATGGCCCAGAGAACCAAACGCCAGTACAGCTGTTGCCAGAACAGTTCTGGAATGCGACCATCTTCTTAGCTCTGTCACATTCAGTCTCATCCACCATCACAAGCCCATCGTTTTCCATTTTGGCACAAGCTACGTGTCGCATTTGTACTCCAGAACCACAGCGTGCGGAACACTGAAGACCAATACAAAAAATGTAATAAAATAAAATAAAAGGCAAGAACTTCTTCATTACAGTAATGTCTAAATGTTCTGATAATGGCTTGATAAGAGCATTTTTAATTACGTAATTACTCATCTTACCCGACCCCACTCAGAAGCATGCCACTGAGGGAGAGATTGACAGCCATCTACGGGAGGACACTCTCTGCTTGTCTCGGGTTTCTTGTAGGCATCGCACAACTCGTCGGCATAGATTCTCCCACTTTTACTGCTGCAGAAGACATGGCGCGTCTCCATGGCCTCACTGCAGCTATCAGGACACTGAATAAGAAGTGTGATATAAGAAATAACAAACAACAAAAACAACAACAACATAACCGCTAATGTTGCATACAAAAGGGCGAAAAAGAAAAGTAAAAGAAAGAAAGAAAAAGAACCGAACTAGGAGATAAAGCAGTGAGTCTGCCCAAGTTGTAATCGTAAATGTTTATGAATCTGCTTTCATTTTTTACAACATTAGTGTCATTGAAACATCATTACCATCCTCATTTTTTTGTTCATTTGGGGTTCAGATTTCTAATTAAGAGCCTAAAGTTTTTTGTTCAATTACCGTATTTATTCGAATACAAGCACCCTCTCTAATAGAAGCACCCCCCGTTTTCGGAAGGAAATAAATTAAATACTTTTTCCAACTTGAACATTTATTGACACATTTTATCACATGCTATCAATATGTAACTTTGTTTAATTAATGTCCTGGAATCACTGGCTCATGATCAAAGTCCCATGTAAAATTGGTCCTTTGATTTTTTTAAAAGAAGCACCCCCTCAAAAATTGGTCCAAGCACCGGTTGCTTGTATTCGAATAAATACGGTACATAACAATCTCAACGGAATACATTTTCCCTGATGACAGTAAGCGTTTCCTTCATTCTCTTGGTTTTAGGCTCAATTTATGATGTTCCATGTTTCTTGTTAAATTACACAACAATTTCAAGATAAGCTATTCTCTTTGTTGGTGGTAAAGCGACCTCCGGTGAAGATGTCAATCTCTCAACATTTCACAATCGAATACTTGTCACATTGTTTATCACTCGACGAAATTTTATAAAGTGTATCTGCTTTCAAGTAGCATCACATTCCGAGAGATATCTTTAACAACTTGAAACTTTATTTGTTTTTAAATTACTGCTTATTTGTTGGAAGTGCTGTCAGTGTACACACATACCCCAGACCACCTAGACACGACCCACTCAAGTCCTCCGCAAGGTCCGTTGTTACACGGCTGCCTGCTGTCAGGCTTGTCCTCTGCATCGCACCTCTGAGGAGGCAGAATGTCACTGATGGCATTAGGCATCGAGTGTTGAGCTCTGCAGATCACCGACCTGACCTGTTCACCTGCACCACATACTCTGTTACACTGTAACAACATACATTTCAACATCAGCACCATACAATTCCTATCTGATGTGTCTTATTTTTTTCTAAATATTTAAGCTTCAAAATATCAAGTAGTAGTATAGTGTAAAATGTTTGTTTTACTACTCGACATGTCTTGATATCAGCAATAATTGTTTAAATTATGAGTATTCATTTACTGGTAATAAGATACTTCTTCGTACCCGAATGATCGCCTCACAATAGTTGACTATCAATACAAAATACAAATCAAACAGGTTTTCATAAAAAAATTAACTTCATGGATTACATACCTGGGACCATTCACCAGCTTCCCACTTTGGACACGGGAGATCCTGGTTGCAGATTTTCACGGACGATGGTCTTGGTTCAGTACAGTGACTAGAGTCAACAATGCTGATGAGATCTCTTTGTTGCACCTGCTGACAGTACACAGATCGGATCTGTACACCTTCTCCACAAGTGGTAGAACATTCCTCCCAAATACCAGCATGCCATCTGACATATACATCAATGTGATAACAAAATAAAACAATATATATACCAAATGCTCTTTGGATGTAACATTGGAATTAAATTACTACCCATATTGAACATAGCAAGGAAATATGCACTGTCAAAGAATATCCGAGCAAAGAGAGAATATTTTCTGTTGAATTGGAAACAGGTTTCAAATGACTATCAAAGTTTACACCTTGTTTATTAAGTTTGATTCTCAATTGCTTCATCCGATCAGTTAGTATTAGATTACTCACGTTGCAGGACAAGACTGAACACTGCAAGATTGGTTGAATGCAGGTTTTCTGTGTGGATCACACAGATCATTACTGACTATCTCACCATCATTTGTTCTCTCACACTCAATGCTTCTCTGTTGTTGACCTATTAACAATTATCACGTACTTTATTTGTATAGTCAAATTTCTCTGACTACTTGTCAGATTCAAATAATGATGTCTAACTCAAAGGATAAATGCCTAATGTACCATGACATCCGTTCAAGGAGCAACAGCAGTTTGCCCAGAATTATCCTGGAAGATGTTTTGAGAAGAGATTACCAATCAAGAAATCCTCAAATTTAAGGGTTTTTCGTTCTTTACAGATGTCTGGTTCAAGTTTATCACTTACCCAGTCCACATGTTGCACTACAGGCTTGCCATGGTCCGGTTTTCCATTCATACGTGTTTCTGAAACCTGACTGTACGGTTTTTGGTACGGAATACTCGTAGAAAATCTGGGCGTGGTGACCATGCTGCCTCAGTAACTGAAGATACAAACAATACAATAATCGTGAACAAAAATATTCTACTCCACTGCTCAATGACACATGTAATAGTAGTTAGTAACTAGTTGCACAATACCTACGTTTCGGCTCTGAAAACCAGCAATCTACATAAGTGGCCTTCACCACAACGTTAAGAGGTTGTAAAAAAGTTGTTAGAGAAATCCGTGACAAAAAATCGTACTTAACACCTCACATAAATCTGAAGGAAATGGCGAAAAAATCTCCTTGCAGAAATGAAGTGGTGATTGAACTACAAATAAAGGTCTTGTTGACTTTTGTCTTACACTGGTAAGGTAGGCGTATTATTAGTGCAATGGAATTTGCAAGACTCTAGTTTGCAATACCCGAATACAAGATCAAAGTTGGCAATGGAGTAGTGAACTGTCAAACATTATTTCTCTTTTCAAGTGAATAATTTACCACGAGGAAGAGAGGCTGGTTTGTAGGTCCATCAGCTGTCAATGTTTCAGCCTCATCGCTTGCTTGTTTGCCGCGCGTATACCTGAATACCGTCCCCGCCATTTCCTTGGGCAGAGGCAGATCTATTCTCCAATTTCCATTCAACAAGTAATTGCCTTGAAGATCTCTCAATGCTGCAATACATAACATACAATGAGGGTCGCGGCATCTGATATTTGAATAGAAATGGGTGATCTCTCCACAATGATGATCCTTGATGCTAATCAAAAGAAAAACGTTTCTACCTGCGAGGTACTGTCAAGAACTTTTAGGCAGAAATTCGATAGCGTATGAATTACAAAAGTCTCATGAAAAACATAGTATCATTACTGTAAAAAGAATTATTATGGTACAGTTAAGTAGCAACAAAAGGATCTAAAAGTGTGAAATTAAGTCCATAAAAGCTTTTTGAGAACCCAATATAGTTATCAAAATAACATCTGCACGTAGCTGAACTCAATTAGACGTAATACAGAAACCACGAGTGCAAGTTATCAAATTGAAGTCTTTTATTTTTTTGCTTTACATTCTCAACATTAAGCAAACAAGTCCGTCAAATACTCATGGATTTCAAGCTGTACGCTACTAAATAAAGTTTGTACAAGCTAAAGTACCAATTGGGCGGATTCACTTACGGGACCAATCAAGTTATAGGTTATTGTGTAAATAGGTGTAAGAGAGATAAAGCCAATTTGTAAATAGACATACCTAAATAGCTGGCGGTAGCCTTGCTTTCCCTGATAGAGATAGATGTGGATCCTGATGGGATCAATAGCAGATCATGGTAGCCTGCAATTACACAATGTATTGAACCAATCTCAACAATTCTCCTTTTTCACATTATAACTGCAGCTTTATATACTGTTTGTTATAACGACCTTTGTGCTGATTCCCCCCACCATAAAGGATATCTAAAATTCTTTGTTTTATAATTCTCTCATGTTAATATTTTAATAACAAGAGACTTCTGTCAGTACAAAATGGGTTTTAGTTTAAATGCTAGGTCACGTAAATTAGGGATTTGTGAATAAATGTTCTGTACATGTATAATATTGCAATGTAATACGACAAATTAATGATTACATGAAATGATACTACAATTAATGTCGATGTAATAACTATGCTGCCCCTATTTGTCACTGTCATACCATTTCTGAGGTGATGAGTATCTATGGCGTCACTGACGGTGGTACATGAACTGCCGTCGCCACCGCACTCCATGCACGCATCAAACTCAACTCCGCTATTCAACATCTTGTCACATCCAACCGACTGCAAACGAACATAAGTCTTATTTACGTCGTGCTACTCAAAAGTGCTGATGGGAGTAAAAGGAACGCTTTTAAGAAAGCAAAAAGAACGCTTATAACTGCAAACTTCAAAGAAACGTTCTTGAGAAATAGACATCAATGACAAGAATACTTAACAGAATAAGGTTAGAAGACGTTTTCTGTGGGAAACACGACGAAAAGTAACGTAATACAATCTAAACTTTCTAAAGTCAACTACATAAGAAAAGCTGTTCAAATTAATGTGCCTATGTTAATTTTGCGTTTCATTTGATATTACTGTATTACACTCACGCCAAATAGAAACTAATACTCGGCTAATTAAATGTCTAGTCACAACCCGTGCTGAGCTCCGTCGGTCTCCAAACTGGTTTATTTCTATCACTAATGGTTAAAACTCGTTTAAGCTAATCTCTACGTTCCATTAATCTTCCACAAGGAAACTTTATTATTGTGCGTATTATACTTCATTACCAATTGCCACATCAGAAACACGATCGGTTGGTTTCAATTAGGTGTAACGATATTAATTGACTCGTTACCAAGTCCCAAAAACCTCGTTACAAAACAGTCTTTCACAAAAAGTAACGACAGCCACTTTTTATTAGCTATGAAGTGTAGCGGGTACTGGGGTATCGTAGCTGTACAGATTTCACAGGGCTCACGATACCATGGAACCCAGTATCACAATGACGCACTACTTCGGCAAAAAATGACATTCCCCGGGCATACCACAAATGTACCAATGTGGCAGTAAGGTCAAGTGGGAAGCTTTGAATTATCGCAGTTCTACGCACACCTTTACTACGACTGCACTTTAAAGTGAAAAGATCTTTTCTACTTCTGCCTGATTTGCTGAAGTTTCTTCCCAACCCACCCAATTGTTCTGGCGATTCGAGGCGACCGGAGAAGTACTCTACGAGCTTGAGTGAACTAACACATACATAAGAGTAGCCACGTGGAGTAGCTTAGTTCGGGTGCATGTCGAGTATTTATGCATTTAGTAAACAAAAATAATGGTTGTATTTAAGATGATGGTCATTTTGACTTAATTCTTATTTCCATAATCAGTGATCAAATTTAGATTTTCCAAATGGTTACTGAAATTTCGGACCGCTGGCACAAAGATAAAAAGAAAACAAATTATTACACAATGTATTGTATAAATAGGAATACACTGAACGAGTTTCATTACTAATTTGGACGGGTTTCCCTTTTCAAATATATTCTAACGATTTAATTATGACGTCCACAGGGTGTAACAATTTACCGTCTGAGTGCGAATAGGCTTGACTTGATATCTTTGTGAAACAATTATGCCGGAAGGTACTGTATGTGTTCTTCTAAAGAGTGTATCCATACACTGGGTGGTCGTTTTTCGGTCCTTGCTGCCTTTGTTAGCCACAAAAAGGTAAAATTGAAGAGCTGCTTTCTTTGTTCTTTCCACCTTTGCTGTTATACATGTACTTGCTTACTTTACGACTGCGCAGGTGCCTAAGATGATGAGCTATTTCCCTCGACCTTGTTTATGAGCACTTAACTTTTCGTTTAGGTTTTATGTGAATAATATTCGGATGTTGTGAGCTTGTTATGTCTGGCACAAGCCAGGGCTACGACTTTACTCAACATTCCATATCTACTATTGTTTCCCTACTTAGCCTTTTATTGTATATTAAGAGGTAGAAAATATGGTACTTGTGTATTCTATGTGCGTGTAATACCATTTTGTGCTTTGGAAAGGAGGCAATGGTTTTGTACACAATGTACGCACAAAGATGCAGCCTACACAATACGAGAACTCTTTCAGCCTTTATATATTTAGGACTATTACCCAATTTAACTAAAAGGAAACGGGTTCTCAATTACCTACATTTAATTCTACCGTTATTGCTTTGTAGTTTATTCGTGAAATAAATAATGGTTTTACCTGACAAACTCCATCCACACATACGTCCATACTGTCCTGATTACATTGCGTTCCATCTATGACTTTTGAGGCGAGTCTGTAATAGAAATTTTGTCCCTTGGCCAAGCAGTTTAACTCGCATTTGTTTTCAGCTGAAATAAAGAAAAAGAACATTCATGTATTTAAGAAGAGAACTGATGAATTGCAAATATTTTGTGGGAGGATCGACAATAATAATGTTGTGCAAGCAGGTGCCTGTTCACATAAAATAAGGTTCTGTTCTTGCATAGCCTATACCTATTCATTTGAAGGACATACGGCTAGAAAGTTGTACAGGTACAGATACACTCACACAGAAGGGGAGAGAAAATCGTGCCAACCTTAAATACTTAATTCGATCCCAAGGGCAAAACTATTGCATCGCAACATCATTTAACCTCCAATTCAGTGACAGTAGCTTTGATCCGTTATGGACTTTCTGAATTCACCTTACGCATCTTCGCATTAAAGTTTCATTCATAAATGCCTTTACAGTAGATGCAAGGTTTCTGACGCACAATACCGCAACAAAAGGCTAGCCATGGCATATCGATTAAAAATGATCTACTATAATTGGAAGTCATTCACAGAGATGAAAGACCGAGCCAGACCAGGAAAAGATAAAGATATACATTTGTAGAAAATAGAGGTTAAAGGTTTACCAGTGATTTACGAGAAATTTCTTAAGATTTCCCAAATGCAACAACATGTGGCTGATTCATTTTCATATTTTCTGTAGTGTACTCCATAAACACAACGTGTGTACAATTTATATAGTTTCTGACAGATGGTACTGACTGGCCTGCCTGGTTGGAGTATTAGAGAAAATATGAAGGATATGGGCAGCAGGCACTAACTTCTCTTCGGACCATGACAAATCATAGAACTACTCCATCGCAGTCAATTCTAAAGCCTCCTCCTCTTCCTCATAAACCAACCCCTTCTCCATTAATTTTCGTAGCTTACAATCTCTGTGCAACTCGCTTTCCTGTCTTGATATACATAAAGGTTTGACACTTGCATTTATTAATGTCTGTATGTTGCAAAAATGCAAGCGAATTACATGTACTTAAAATGAGTACCTTTTGTACCTTTTATACTTGTACAATATAATCTTTTTCTGTACGTGTTTGATATTGCGGCGATTACATCGCGTTCAAATGTTACATGCGGCTTTCCGTGTTGAGCTCTCAGCACGATAAATGCAAGCAATATTCAAGATCAACAAATGTGGAATCGCATTCATTTATCACAAATTCATGACTTTATTGTAAATACTTCGGGATTCCTTTTACACGGAAAACCCCCTTGAAATGAGATACTGTAGGCTTGTAGTTCTACGAATACCATTTAGTATAAACAAAAATAAACTTGACACCTTTGATAATGCTTGAAACATTTCAGATAACTGAGCTTTGATTCTAGATTCTGTGTCATCACCGCAATTCGCAACGAAATTTCATTGGAATTAAATGGTCGGTTGGGCCAGTTCAATAGGCTCCTGTTAACCACGTTGCGTCGGTGGATCCATTTTCGGAAAAAAAAAATTCCGCATTTACGAACCCTGGGTCTTTGCTCCGCCGCTTACTATTTACAATGTACATGTCTCTATTTTATAAAATAGAATTCTTTTGATTTCGTTCACGACGAGCTTTAACTAACCACTAGTATCATCCTTTTTCAGTTAACTTTTACGCATTACCAAACAAAGAGACCGTATCGAATACTCAAAAAACACTTATCCTTTGGGGATCGGCGTGAAGTATCCAAACCCGGTTGTGAGACATATTCCAAAACACAATTGAGTTCGCGGTGAGCAAGTAAGTGTAATTGGAGCAGAAGTGTAACAAATCATGATAAATTTATGGCTGTACTCAAAGGCTGTACTCAAAGCTAGATACAGACAGAATACACGATCTGTAAAGCTGATTATCGCGAAGAGAAGCAAGATTCAGAAGAACGGCGGATAAATGAACAGTTAAAAGTGAGAATAGTACCGTGTTGAGTGCACATCGGTATCAGTGCGCCGACAGAAAATCAGACACGACCCGAGAGAGGTAAGAAAGGTACACCGTGAGTTGGTGGGAGGTAACCAGTGAATGAACGATCCGAAAATCAGCTGATTCTCACAACCACAATAGTCTGGAAAGCAACTCCCCGTATTAATCTCCGTCACTCCAGATCTTTTCTTGTCAGTCAATTGTATTTCCGTGCGAAACTGAATACCAACATAATATGTGACCTTCGTGTAACCTTGCAGTGACCTGGGATGAGCTGAAACCTTGAACGAAAAATACCGTAACAGAAAAACTGAGACAAGCGAACATCATACTTTTAAGCTGATTGAGTACTAACGGTAAATCACAGCTTGTGGATATACTGGTACTTACCATTATATCCTTTGAATGATAATCTTGTGATTCATTTTGAATACCCTAAGCCAACACATCTTTGCTTTAGCCACAGACGGTATATACCGTATGAGAGACAACTGTCTCATTGAAAATGTCAATTTTAGACAATGGCATGCCAGTTTCACAAATTTCTTTTGATGTGCACAAATAGTTCAAATGCTACATTGTATTTCGACCGAGTGAGACGCTTAACACATTGCTAACAAATTATTAAAATTACATACTTAATTAAACTTAAATTAAACCCTGCAATATTCTTGAAAGATTAAATGGATTTCTTGATTTGGGATGACAGTGAGAAAACGAGACAATCACAGATTGCAAAGCCGCTCCCGCTCCCGTCCAGGAATGGGCAAAATGCATTTTTGGCCGTTTAGGTCTTAAAGCAGATTTAAAGTGACGATTTACTTTGATATCCCATTTAAAGTAATGATTTTTGGCCGTTTAGGTCTTAAAGCAGATTTAAAGTGATGATTTACTTAGATATCCCATTTAAAGTAACAATTTTT
>JBCAUI010341851.1:0-15052 GCA_038406195.1 Haplosyllis anthogorgicola | reverse complement strand
TCATTAGCAAACCTTGTGGCCTTACTCACCAAAATTCTGACGAAGTGCAAAACATCTCTACCCTGAGTAGTCACCGCATCATTATTATTATTATTATTATTATTATTATTATTATTATTATTATTATTATTATTATTATTATTATTATTAACCGTTTTTAAGACGTGGGAAAAGCTATTACTCAGCTCCTTAAATGGATTTTATTTTGATTCAATGGAATTCCGTGCTGTGTCTTTAACTCATACAAAAGAGCCTATTGTTCTCAAAATAAATCCTCTGGACAATTAAGTTCAACTCCACGCAATCGAGGTTTGCTTCTACTGCTTTTTTTCAAATTCACCTAATTTTCTAGACAGGATAATTGCTATAAACTTGTTATTTCTCAATTAATAGTAAATATTAAAAGTTTGGTAATATTACTAACTGCAGTTTACCACAGTTTTTACTAAGATCCACCAATGAGGGTTTTTCTTAATTCAATCTCTACCAAAGCTTCTAAATCTAGCTTACTTTTCAGACACATGAACTGTCTAATTTTTGCGCTGATTTTGGTCTCAAGCCAATTTTCAGTTTAGGTTACTACTAGTTTAATGACGGAATATTGTTCAAGACTAAATTCAGTCCTTGTGCCAAGAAATGACCAAAAAGCTTACATTTAAATGGATTGCAATTCAAATACAAAAGGTTAGCAATTCGGGAGGTTGATTGACATGTCTGGAAAATTTGGTAAATTAGGTAGATTTGGTAGATTAGGCAAACGAATCAAAAGCAAAGCGTGAAATTATTTCGTTCTCTCCTTTGTTCTTTTCATTTCCAAAATCATACGATTTCTGTGTACTGTCAATGTTGTTCATTTTGCGTTTTTGTTTTTTGTGTGTCCCGTCAAAATGTCATTGGGAGTGTTACTCATGTCTGCCGTGTGTGTTTCCTTTTAACCTACGATAGAGATCGGAATCTACGAAGTTGTATCAGGGCAGCGAAACACACTAATTGTTTAATAATGCCCGAAAGATAGTCTACATCTTGTGTGAAAAAGCCTTGACTCAGTGCCATATATTTATGTATAATGGGTAATAGTCTATATGCTGTTTGCATTACTGACGTAAATGCATACTGCAAACAATGTAATAGAAGTACTAGTGTTTGTCTTGCTTCTATACCATCAGAGTAAAAGCACTGTTTCCCAACGGTTTTCTATGTTTGCTTAGTTATTCGAGAACTGGAAGTTTAATATTTAGTTGCAATTGGAGACGAATTGATGAGAACATTTCAATTTTACTCAACCTGAATTAACCTATAATGACGATGTGTTCTGGTCTATGGAATGGCAATCGTACAGAAAAGTCGTTAAAATACAAATAAAAATAGACATATTCATTTTAAGGTGCCGTCCAGGTGCAGCAACTTTGAAATGAGGAAATGCAAGCCTTCAAAGTACGCTTTTGATTGAAAAGAGCCATAATATTCAACGTAAATACTGTCGGGCTACTGTACAGGGATGTTAGCAACCAGCCAATTGTACATCCCACATACTTTCATCTTGTGCATTGAAATCACATTCAGTGCAGACGTCTATTCTATTATGAACTGCCCTTTGACAATGACAATGTGATAACGTAAACGTGACTTCTAATATGCTGTAAACTTTGTTGTAAACTTATAACAACAGAAACTGGCTTGTAGACAAACTATAACATGGAAAAACGATACAAATAGACTAAACATTTATACATGAATGTAATAAAGCCGTGGAGAAATACATCCATATCCACATGACGAGCAGCATCTATTAACTAGTTATCTATCACATCCGTTTCGACGTTCATGTTATAATCGATGTTATAAAAGATTACTTGCGTATTTTTACATATTTTACAATGTCTACAAATACCAAAATACCTCAGTGCGAAGACCTCATTACTCAAAAGCTCAGGTCTGTCAATGTTTTCCATGTAAACTTTATAAAGACGTATGAGCGACGAAATGGGCTACAGCTGATAGGCGACCAAATACGACAGATCGAGAAAACAGTATAAATCGTTAATTCAAATTTTCATGTAGCTAAATTTGTTGGAAGTGAGGTTTCTCCTGAGTTTTTTTGTCAGATCTGTCAGATTTAATAAATTTTGTGATTGATATCAAGGAGGTCCTGTGTCACAATTAAATTACATACCATAACTACCATTAAAACAATATTTGATATATATATTTTTAAATTCCACTGAAATTACCAAAATAACCAGACCTACTAAATCTGTTAGATCTGACAGATCTTGCAAAGAACAAATTAGGAAAAACCTAGAAAGAGTTTGATTTGAAAATACGCCACTGAACGGTTATTTCGCAGATTCACGATGGTTTAGCGAGAGGCACTCACTGTCAATATGTAGCTGATGAGTTCCACCATATTGATTTGTAAATAACCAAATAATCAATGGGTCAGAACTCGCTGATTGTAATTATTCTAATTATGTGTTGCTTAGTTATCTGATTGACAGACGGATCTTGAGCTTGATGATTAATACACAAAGTCATCCAGTTATGGTATAAATACCCTTAGTAAAGGAATGTGAGGCAGAATTTAAGGAAGCTCTATCCAGGCACTATCTCTAACCCTTTACCTTCCATTTGAGGCAGTTATTTCAAAACAATTTCGCCTCGACTATAAGATTTTTTTACGCAGATCCCGTGAGATAGAAAGTTAACTTAGCCCATTTTTATGCTCTTGACAATGACAGATCCAGGATTTCTAGATGGGAAACTTAAGCCACAGTAGTGTGCATGGATGCATTGGCGGATCCAGGATTTCCCGTACGGAGGACGCCCGGCCCGTGGGGGAGGGGGGGGGGCGCCAACCCAATTTTTACCTATTTTCGCCCAAAAATCGGGAAAAACTGCATGAAAATGAAGATCATTTTGGCCGTATGGGGGGGGGGGGGCCGCCTCCTGCGTCCCCCTCTAAATCCGCCAATGGGATGCCTTTCACATAAAAACCGAAATCCGAATGAAAATTTCAGTCTTAGGAAATCTAAATAGACGGAATTTTGTGCAGATAACTCAGGATATATTGATTATTGATTATTTGGATTTCAGCAGCACTAAATCGTCAAAAAATCAATTTTCCTTCTATTATTATTATATTTTGAAGCAATCAATGCAACAGTATTCTGACGCAGCGATTTATTTTTGAAGTGATGAAATTAACTTGAGTGTTGAAACAAAATTGATGTAAGAAAGCTCAATGCTTTCAAAGCGCATCGTCAATATGACGATTATGATCAGTTTGTTCAGTTAAAATATTAATTTTATTAATAAAGTGTATTAAAATTAGTACCTTGAAACGTTGTACGAAGCTTGAGTCTGCGCTGGCTGAAGTCTGCGCATCAGACTCGATCCAAGCATGGAATGGAAATATTTTTGAAAGGAATTTTACTAGGAAAGCTGGCATCATGGGGTTGGGGATTAATGGAGGTTTGATTAGTAGAAGAATTCATGTCAATCTGATAATGTATTACTTTGGCAAGTAAGTACTTTTCGACAGTGTTGCACTGTCCTCATCAGCTTGATGAATGATATTTGGTCCAAAAAGATATGAAATTTATATGATTAGACAAAGTGTCACATACCAATGACAAATAATCCTCACTGAGAGCTGTGAAATCTGAACTTCATACCTTTCACTCTGATGAGTGATCTGACACCTGTCATTGACTGACTGAATGTGTGAAAGATCTGTTCAAGGAGATCTGTAGTGTGAACCAGGCATCTCACACCTTTGCCAAATTGGTGAGTGGTTGTTTGGACTAATTGGATGACTTGACACTTGCAATTGCTGTCAAGATTTTAATTATTCAGGTTGTTTGTAGCTCTTTTTGCTCAAGTTAAGTGCTTTGAGTATCTGGGGACCTGAGATTGTGTGGAGATGTTGGCATAATCTCTGGATTCAAATTCCAATAAGGCTGCGACTCAATCATACTTTGGTTTAACTCCTAGTAACTGGTTGAACAGTTTTGGCATGGTCATTTTTCCTACACTTCTGTTGAGCAGAGGATCTAATCTGCAAATGTGTATGGCTTCTCTGGCTTCTCAGGACACCTCTGAGGCATCTTGGTCAATGATTTTGAAGTCTTCCAGCTTGGCCAAGGGGTGACCATGCTCGGATGTGTGTCGGTAGATAGCAGACTTGCTGGTACTGCTGGCGTGTTCCTTGGCTCTTTCGGCAAGGCTCCTGCAGGTTTCACCGATGTATTGAGACTTACATCCCTGTTCTGGACAGGTCCAGTGATAGACAACATTCTGCTTCTTTGAGTCCAGAATCTTGTCTTTGGGATGCATCAGCAATGCCTTGAGAGTATTTTGGCCTTTGAAGCACACTTGGACAGTGGTGTCTTTGAACAAACATTTGAATTCCTGACTGAGGCCTTGGTAGTATGGAACAGAGATGTAGTGCTCCTTGTGGAGTGGGATGATCTCTTCCCTGTGGTTGGATCTATTTGAGGTTCCCTGGGTTTGGGTTCCTTGGGCTTTAGGGTCCACTCTGCATAGTGATTCATCCATTGTGCAGTGTGAAGGTGGTCCATCTTCTTGGCTAGGATTTCTGGTGTACTGCATACATACTTGGCTCTGTAAGGGCATGTACCACAGCTTTCTTGGTGGAAAATGGGTGATTAGACCTCCAGTCAAGGTATCTGTCCATGTGTGTGGGCTTCCTGTAGACTGATCATTGTATGTCTCTGCCAGTAGGAGTGAGTTTGGTATTGAGAAATGGGATTCTACCTGACTCATCTGGTGCTTCAATTGTGAATTTTAAGAAGCCATATATGTTGAGGTAGTCAAGCATGATCTCTCAATTGCCTTTCTTCTGTATGTTGAATACATCATTTACATATCTCCTCCAACACTCCCCATCAAGGAGACCATGGAAATTGTGGAGAAGAAGCTCAAAGAGCACCGTGATGACCCCACCCTAAACCACTACTACAGTGGCAACTACTGGTCCATATCATGGGGACTCACTCTGGAAGAGATCAGCTCCCTTCTCAGTGTGGTACTTGACAATTGTGTGTTCACATTCCAGGGTAAGTTCTACAAACAACCACAAGGAGCAGCCATGGGAAGTCCAGTCTCACCAGTGGTTGCCAACATCTACATGGAACACTTTGAGGATCTTGCCCTCATGCCAGAGTGACCATTACCATGTCTCCACTGGAAGAGATATGTAGATGATGTATTCAACATACAGAAGAAAGGCAATTGAGAAATCATGCTTGACTACCTCAACAACATCAATGACTTCATAAAATTCACAATTGAAGCACCAGATGAGTCAGGCAGAATCCCATTTCTCGATACCAAACCCACTCCTACTGGCAGAGACATACAATGCTCAGTCTACAGGAAACCCATGCACATGGACAGATACCTTGACTGGAGGTCTAATCACCCATTGTTTGCCAAGAAAGCTGTGATACATGCCCTTACAGACAGAGCCAAGAATGTATGCAGTATGCCAGAAATCCCAGCCAAGGAGATGGACCACCTTCACATTGTACTATGGATGAATCACTACCCAGAGTGGATCCCAAAGCCCAGGGAACCCACACCCAGGGAACCTCAAATAGATCTAACCAGAGGGGAAGAGATCATACCACTCCACAAGGAGCACTATGTCTTTGTAACACACTACCCAGGCCTCAGCAAGGAATTCAAGCATTTGTTCAAAGACACCACTGTCCAAGTGTGCTTCAAAGGCCAAAATACTCTCAAGTCATTGCTGATGCATCCCAAAGACAAGATTCCAGACTCAAAGAAGCAGAATATTGTCTATCACTGGACTTGTCCAGAACTGGGATGTAAGTCTCAATACATTGGTGAAACCTGCAGGAGCCTTGCCGAAAGAGTCAAGGAACATGCCAGCAGTACCAGTAAGTCTGCTATCTACCGACACACATCTGAGCATGGTCACTCCTTGGCCAAGCTGGAAGACATCAAAATCATTGATCAAGATGCCTCACAGGTGTTCCAAGAAGCCAGAGAAGCCATACACATTCCCATCCTCCACTCAACAGGAATGTAGGAAAAATGACAGTACCAAAACTGTTCAACCAGTTACTAGGAGTTAAACCAAAGCATGATCGAGTCACAGCCTTAATGGAATTCAAAACCAGAGATGATGCCAACATCTCCACACAATCTCAGGCCCCCAGACACTCAAAATGCTCAACTTGAGCAAAAAGAGCCACAAACAACCTGAGTAATTAAAATCTTGACACCAATTGCAAGTGTCAAGTCCCTTCAATTAGTCCAAACAACCAGTGACCCATTTGGCAAAGGTGTGAGATGACTGGTTCACACCTACAGATCTCCTTGAACAGATTTTTCATGTGTTCAGTCAGTGACAGGTCTCAGATCACTCATCAGAGCGAAAGGTGTAAAGCTTGGATTTTACAGCTCTCAGTAAGCATTATTCATCATTGGCACATGACACTTTGTCTAATCATATAAATTTCATATCCTTTTGGTCCAAATATCATGTGTGTGTGTTAATGCGTGGGAACCGCATACACGTTCGTTAATGCGTACAATGTTGTAAATGTAACTATATTTGTCTGTCGAATGACAGAGTATGTGGTCGTCCGCCTAAAAAATTAGTAAAAATAGAAACTAAGACAAAACAAAACAGACAATAACAATCAAAATAGAAACCAAGACAAAATGAAAATTTCAATTTCCACTCCATGATGTTGTTTTCTTTGGTGACATCACCACGTTCGATACCATTGGTATGACATTCGACAGACTAGTAGTTGCACAACTACTTTTCATTTATTGTTTAAGTGATCTCAGTTTTGAGCTAATGCCAACTTGAAAGTGGACAAGACAACTAACACGAAAGTATAAGTGCATTCGTTAAATATTAAAGCTAATTTATTGTACCAGCTGATCCCGTGAGATCACAGGCGGGGGTTTCAATTAACTTGATACTCCACATTCCTGAAATCCAATGGCTTTCCACGCAAACTATTGCTTTTGTGCCCTGAAGTAAGTCGTCAGGTTTGTGAACAGAAGACCAAATGTACAATGTGTTTTCACAGATCAAATTTCTATTAAAAGTTAAGGGCCAGTAGTGTTTTCTGACATTTAAAAATATATGAGATGTGAACTTGAAAATGCTAAATGTTAAAAAAGACATTTTGATGAAACAAAGAAATAGATTTACCAAAGTTAAAATCAAAGCATGAATTAGAACCAAGGTCAAAAAAGCACGTATTTTTTATTTCCATTTCCCGTTGGTAGCATTGCATACAGAACAATTATACAAAAACTACGACGATTTCTTTGGTCAAAGAATTTAACACAGAGCTGAGAAAACACTGTGACACAAATTTTTATTGTTCTTTTTATTAACTTTTAAATTATTCATTCACCAACATGATAAAGTTATGGTATTTATTTGACGTTATTTTTTTTAATCTGTTTATCTCGCTAAAACTAACAATTTGCAACTGGCCAACAAAATTCTCCAAGAAGATACAGGTAATTAATAAGTAACAATTAACAGCTAATAACTTATTTCGTTTGTATCCGTGGTTAAAATAACAATTAATATTAAAGTAGCCTGAATTGACAAGTATTTATACTTGGTTTTTAGTATACAAGTTCTAAATGTTAACAAATAACTGCGACTTTATAATGTTTTTGTGTATTTTACCTTGTCTGTTCACCAATAACTACTTTAACCTTTAGAACAGTTCTTGGATATTCAATTTGACTTCGGCTACTGAAATTGTTATCATTTTGGAAACGTGCTGAATAAAAGGGGAACCAAAAGATTTCACGCTGTGCTTTTGTTGCACTATTGTTTCGAAAATTATATGAATTTCACCCTCTGCAATATTGATATTTTACGCACTTTGGTTCACACAATGTATTATTCTGAAACGCAAAAGATTGTCAGGCGCAACCAGCATTTCACAAGTATGATGTAAACGATTCCGGAACCATAGTCAGTGTATGGCGTGGCCAAATTCCTTGTTTTCTTGTTTCAAATAAAGCTGTAAAACGATAAAGCGGTTTGTCGAATTCTCTTTTCAGCGTTTTTGTGCACTTTACAAAAAAACGGTAAAACAGGTAAACTTGTGGATGAACAGTTTTCAATTATATTAAAAATGCAAAAATGGTGAATCGATAAAACGGTTTGTCGAATTATCGCTTTAGCGTTTTTCTGTAATGTTAAAAATGAAAAAAAAACCCGAGTGAACGGTTTATAGAATCTCTGGGCTTATTTTCTGAACGGAAAACGGAAAAACGGAGATCACCTGTTCCATTCTTTTCTCATTTTTTATATATCTTCCAAATGACACAAAATAGAAAACAGAGATTGTATAACCCGTTGCATTATTTTTCTGTTTACATCTATTCCATGGGACTAAAGATGATGAATGAAGTCTTCGTTTCCCTGTTTTGTATTAGTTTGTCTTCATTTTAAGAAATGTATCTATAAAACTTGAAACCATAAATATGAAAAGGGTGGTCAAATGTCTGATTTCCTTTTTGTGTCAATTCAAAGTTAGGATAAACGGGAAAAACAAAGAAACAGGTGGTTGAATCACCATTTTTCAGTTTAAACGTTTTGGCCACTTCATACACTGACCCTGCCCCCATCATTTTTTTTTATCCGATATACTTTTGTCTGTAAGCTTACTATTGGAAGTGCATCATGTTATCACATACTTCACTTGTAATAGTGAAAATGACGAATTTCCTAACACACAATTTGCAAAGGGTAACTGACATTTCTAAACTTAAGACCTTTGTCGCAATTCATCTGATGATGATAAAATAAGACAAGGAAAAAGTGGCAAGTGATGAAGTGTTTTCCAAATTCAAATTTATGAAAGAATTGTATTCATTTTTGAGCCAAAGACTTAAGATCAACTTTTATAACACTGAGCAGACCCCCTGTGTCTCCAGCATGAATGTACAGTACATCCTCCGGATCTGTGAATCCAGATATACACCTTGGTTCTACAGCATTACAGTACTGAGCTACAACCTTAAGCCTTTGTGGTTGAACCTGTAGGACTTTGACCCAATGATCCACAGAACAGGTCAGAACAAACGTTCCTTTACTACAAGACACAGCACGTATACCATTAATGGAATTTGTATGAGCCTTGATACTAGTTGTCATTTTCAAATCCGGTATAGTGTGAAGCTTTATCACACCATTCCATGTGGCTGATACCAGATGTTTGCTGTCTGGGAGGAACGCCATGGCGCTGCAAGCCTCAGGATCTGGCTTTGCTTTTAGAGAAGGAGCTTCACGGTTCTTTGGTAAAACTTTGTACATGGAAACTTCCTTCCATTCATCCCATTTGATTATTTGAAACAGCTTAACTTTTGGCGGCCATTGTTCATCTGACAATTCAGTTTTTCCAGATTTACTTATGTTACCATATGCAGCTAGATATTTACCATCAGGTGAAAACTTCGCCCGGTAGTTACCATTAAAGCTAGTTCCTTCAGATTTCTTGTGGACTTCAACCAAACACATTGGGGGATCTTTCTCATTCTTGATCACTCCAACAATGATGTTAAGGTTATTCTTTAGAGGATGGGGGGCACAAATCAAATTCCCATTTGGAGAAACGTCCAGATCATCAGTCAAGTCATAAACCGGGGAACTGTCTTTTCTGTAACGTGAAGTGTACATCAGCATGCCATGCACGTCATATACCTTCTTGTTGGAATTCTTATTGTAATCAACCAGATTCTTTGTTCTGAAGAAATGGATCTGATTGCTCTGCATAGACAGAATGAATTCTCCATCACTAGTAACAACAACAGCTGAAGTTGGTGTTAATGATGGCATTGGTTTCTTATGAATCGCAATCATTTCACCTGTGGTCGAATTCCAAATGCCAATTGACCCGCGTTGTGTGCCAGAACACACATATTTCTTGTCCGCACCGATGCAGCATGATATGACAGCATCTTCATGCTGTTCTGGTGGCTTATATTCTATGTATCTACTCAGATCTGTGACCTTAATTTCACCTGTCTTTGACACAGTCACAGCTATCCCACCGGACTCGGGGTCAACGTACATGCGTTGAATCTGTGATCCCAGATCAGACAGGGACAGACTTTCACCCCAGGAATGTAGTGATTCTGGTGGTTTTGTATGGTAGAGATTGAACACCCTCTTCCTGCAAAACTCTGTTAGCTCTGATTTCTGCTCATCTTCATTCCAGTGATTTGGATCACCTAGATCAATCTCTGGTTCATATCTCATCACCATTTTATCTTTGGGGTGAGTGACAAGAGCTCTAATTGTTTTGCCAGTGACATCTGCGTTGAGTTGGCAAAAGATTGCTTCTCTAAACTCAGCATCTTTCCACACACTCCATATTCTCTTGGCTTGCACGTCGTCAGGATTTTTGATGTTTACAGCCACACAAGTAACAGCTCTGACAGAAGCAAACGTAACGTACCATTTCCCATCGTCTCCAGAATCTAAGCAAGACAGCCAATACCAAAGATCATTGTCCAAGGTGCTCAGAATGTTGAACCCTATCACATTACTGATAGCCCAAACAGTCTGCATTGTGTGGGAATCACAGATACTCATGAATGGTGAGTAGGTTTCACCGTCATCCTCAGTAAGTAGAACCATCGCAATGTACTTATCATCTGGACTAAATGCAATGGCTCCAACATAGTAGCCTTCAGGACTACTATTCTTTTCACTTTCTGCAGTGTCTGGTTTTACCAGTTTTGCCAGTACAGGTTCTATTTCAACAAAAGGTGTTGGAGCAACATCCTTGTTTGCAGACCAAGATGCATCAGCATCTTCTAGCTTCCACATCCTGAACACACTACTGAAAAATCTCTTCGGCAAACTACGCTTGATTCTTAGTTTGTAATCAGTTTTAGTACAATAATGGAACTGACTTTTGGATGCTATCTGACCATAGGCACTGGCAGCCACTCTTCCATCTTTGGAGACTCCAAACGTATTTCTTGCCAATGGGGCACGCAACACTACTGAATAGTTTGAAAGCTTTGGATGGAGTATTTGAGTTTCCAAACTAAGAGACACCCCGTGAGTTGCCAGGGGGACATCCCCTGTCGTGACCTTGACCGTTCGAATAAGCCTGTCCATTGAACTGTACACAATCCAAAATCCTTTGTTTTTCTGCTTGATTATTTTAAGCATGTTCACTGCGTGATCACAGGCGACAGACAAGAAACACCGTAGAGTGGTACCGTCATATATGTTAATGGTTCCGTGATCAACAGTTTTGTGCTTTTCTTTAAATTTGTGGGTCGATCCTATGACAACATAACCATCTTCATCATGTATACCACATACATCAAAACCATAGATGTCGCCTTCTACTTCCTTCCCTGATGACGTCATATAGCAGGGATTTGCCCCTTTTGGTTTGTTTACTAGGTTGCATTGAACCCCTAAATTACCCTCAGATTCCCAGGGCAGTATTTTCTTAAGATCAAAGCCTTTCAAGCTTTCTTCAAGCTCTTCTGGTCTTTCTGACAAGTTTTCAATTTGCTGCACTATCAAATGAGGTTCTTTTTCAAGGACATGAACATTCTGAGTGAAGAACTCGCTGTACTTATTCAGAAGATTACGCAGTTTTGGTGTAGGAACCTGTTCCCCGGAACTGTTGGTGACGACAGTTACCGTCGCCGCTGTGTACTCGGATAGTAACTCCCTGCTTAGACCTGCTGAGCATTTAGCTGTAATGAACACAGGATTGGCTAGTGTGGACTTGTAAAGAAACTTAACCTCAGCAGGACTCTTGGTGATCGCGGTAGGTAGTTCACTCAACATTGTGGTATTGAAAACGCATTCAGTATTTTCATTTAACCAGTACAGGGGCTGCGCAGTCAGTCCTCTGTCAGGGTATTGCTTATGAGCCTCTTCACTGTAGTACTTTGCAAGCAATTCTGCGTACTTTTCTTCAGACTGTTTACCTTGTGGCAAGTATCTTTCACTTGAAGTCTCCCAGAACTGCCTATGATACCAATACAGGACTGATTTACCATTTGCACCTCTTTCTATAATGTAATCTCCAAGATCATTTCTGAGTCTGGCAAACACATGATAAGGAATGCGTGGAATTGGAGGCTTGTGATATTGCAGGACGGAATCCAGGACTTCATCATCAGTGGACATAATGTCTATCAAGTCATTCTCTGATAATCCTAACCTAGAAACACCTGTCAAACCACAAAAACAGGAAACAACTGCTTTGCCGTGCGTCTTTTCTAAATTGTCAAATATCATGTTTATTAGTCCCTTAACACTACATGGCAGCTGGGGTATTTTCTGATATGATGTCCATGCAGATGCAATGTCATACAGCAACCTCAGTCTCAGAGTGGTTGGGTTCTCTTCAGACTCTTTCAAAGCAGTCTCTTGTATGTATTGGAATTGTTCTTCAGTGAGTTTTCTATTGCTTACTTTTAACCAACCTTCAACAATGGCCTTACTATCATTGGATGTTAAATTAGGTACTTCCAGGTAATTGTACCCAGGTATGTCTGTAGCTCTTAAGGCATCAAGACACCCACCAATATCTGGTAATGTTGACACTACCACATGGACATGTTCTGGAAACTTAAATGGTAACCATGTAGGTTTTCTCCTGCCATTATCTGCATCAGACAACTGATCTAAAGAATCTATGTGAATTACCAGTGGTTTTTCTTTGGTCGCATACTCCATACAATTATGGAAATACTCAATTAATGCAGGGTATTCTTTTGGTATATCTGAAATTGGAGATTCAGGATGGGAACTGTAAGCTCTGCTTATCTGTTCAGCCATATTTTGAATCAAATCTCTGGCGGAAGATGACATTGGAGTTGTGCCACAGAACCTTGTCACAAACACAGCTTTCTTGCCTGAACTCTTCATTCTGTCCTGAGTTTTGGCTACTAACTTTGCAATTAGAGAGGTTTTCCCTGAACCACTGATGCCATGAACAACAAACAATTGCCGTTTCCAAATCTCTTCCTCCCCTGATTTAGGCTTAGTAATACCCTTCTTC
Source organism: Haplosyllis anthogorgicola (assembly GCA_038406195.1). Lineage (NCBI taxonomy): Eukaryota > Metazoa > Annelida > Polychaeta > Phyllodocida > Syllidae > Haplosyllis > Haplosyllis anthogorgicola. The sequence continues at coordinate 1,973 of JBCAUI010341851.1, read as the reverse complement.
TTCTCTAATGGATGGGTTTCTGGGGTCTGCTCAAAATATTTTAAAGCACTTTCAATCAAATCGTCCTTACCATGAAATGTACTGACCTTTTTCTCACAGAATACAATATGTGAGGCTACCTCAGCCATACAAACATCAAGCTTAGGAATATTATTAATTGCTTTGGTAATTCTACTTGTCAAGTCTTTGCGTACAGCATCAGCGAGTTTCTTAATGTGCCCAATATGCTTGGTTTCATCTATACCGTTGGGATCCCAGTCACACTCAAACTGCTGGCAAGCGATACCACGCTTTCGTACACTCTTCTGAAGTTCTGCCAATGTCTGCTTTATGTTCTTGTCAACTTTCTTTCCAGAGGCATCAAGGTCGATAAATCTCCAAACCTACAATAGTAAGTTAATCAATCTTAATTTTTAAAATATTGAACGCTTTTTATATGAATTAACTAACATTGTTTGCATTTCTCATTCACACAAGGAAATGAAATCAGTTTTACGTGTCTGAGGATGAAAGTTTGGTTGGCATTGTACCAGTGGAATTTCATGCTGTCTTATTGAGTATTTGAACAACATAACGTAAATTCTTTTGGGGGTACGTTGCAGGAAATTAGTGACATGTAACTGAACTTTATGATCATCAAAGGAAGAAATTGCTGTGAATTTATCCTGAATAACTCGAAAACCACGAAACCCCGCATCTAAACCGAGCGTTAACTAGATCGTTACCGTGTACTTACCCATCACTTTAAACGTTTAACACAAATTTCCTGTACTGTACAGTTACAGTTTAATCTCAATATTATTGTCTATCAAATGAAATTGGACTAAACTATGTGGTCGTCCGCCTGATAAAAAAACTAGCCATCCAGTCTTCCTACTTGTTGGGTATGGATGGGAGGTGGGTAGGGGTGGTGGTGGGGTGGGGTACTACTTTTTTTCATTTTGAATGAATATTTACCAGATTGCCGTGTGTTTCCTGCACTGTGTCCAGCTTGTCGAACTGCCTGATGTTTCTGATGTAGCACAGCCCTGTGTCCGTGTTGATGTCCGGGCTCAGCAGTCCGTTCATCACCTACAATGGCTATTCTCATTGGTCCGAGCTACTTCCCACCCACCCTTGCCAGTAGAATACCTGCTAGCCTCATACATGGCACAATCGTGTACATAGAATGATTCCACCAGATCATGGATAACCGGACCGAGATTGAATTCGGTTGAATTACAATCTAACCAAAGAATTCAGCATCAATAAATAAAGCGTCATTTTAGGTGTTTTGAAAACTAACCTCATCATGAGTGGTGGATATCCGCCATTTCATCCTCTGTTGATCGGTTAACTCTGTGCATTTCATGGCTGCTTCACGTAGAGCTGTCATCATACCATCTGACAATCTGTACCATTCCTTTCGCAATTCTTTTCTTCTGGCCATATCTGTCATTTTTAAAAAGAATTGCACAAGAACATGCATATTTTATGTTAATAGCATGCGAATTTGTGGATGTAAAGATAACAAATGTATCATCTTTGACAAACCTTGGGTGGTTAGGAATTCAGACATCTAGGTAGACATAGGCTGCAACATAGACTAGTATGAGACATACCTAGAGTAGTGAGGAATTCAGGCATGTACGTTGATATAGGTTGCAGCACATAAACCGGTGGACAAGCGTTTTCATCCTTCAGGTACCATTTCCCGACATCCTTCAGTACTTCCTGTCCTTCCATCAGTGACATGATGGGTTCCATTTCAGCTGCTGGTACAAGTCGTGGTACCGGGGGTGCACCGTACCTACAACAAACATTTCTCATATTGTTTAAAAATCTGTTCTTTTGATGGGTGTCTTCTACAATTTTTATTTTGTGGGAAGACCAGGGGCGGATCCAGGATTTCCCGTTGGGGGGCGCCCGGCGGGCGCCAACCCTATTTTCGCCCAAAATTTAGCAAAAAGTGCATGAAAACGAAGAAAATTTGG
>JBCAUI010341740.1:4461-15053 GCA_038406195.1 Haplosyllis anthogorgicola | reverse complement strand
AGGTGCATATGTGTGTAAGATATGAAGTCTCTATGATCAATAGTGTGCTCAGGGTAGCTGTGCACAGACAACGACAATGCAGGACAATGACGACAAGGACAACGACAGACAATTCATGATTCTGTAGGCTCTTTGGCAATTATGCCAAATGAGCCAAAAAACAACATTGTAGCAATGAAACTGGATTAATACTCGGATCAGATAGACTTTTAGATAGTTACTCATGCTCCAATTTAAATCAACATACCTGCCAGGCCTGTACAACTTGGAGGACAATATATTATCCAACATGCCACCAGTGTTACCAATCTTGAAACAACCTGGTTTTATTCCTCCGACCTGGAATTTTATTAAAATAATATCAATGGACAATAATGTAGCCTTTTTACTTTTAACACTGAAGGCTCTCTAATTAATCACACGACTTGAAAGCCACGGAAAAAATTAATGATTACATGTACATACCGTTGCTGGGCCGATTACAGTGACATTCTTTGACTGGGCAACTTGAATAAGTTTTCTTGTGAGATTCTCCGGTATACCCTCAGCAATAATGGCTATGGTTCGAATCTGTAACAGATGACAGGGAAACGTTCTTCACATTAATAAAGAAGCCAGACTGAATGCATTTTCTGACACGTTACACATGCTCTTAAAAGTTTCCGATGTCTGAATAATTCCCACCTGCGGATACTCAAGGGCCTCCAAGGTACTTTCGTATGCAGATCTTAGTGAAGCAAAACTGACGAGAACATCAGTGCTTGAGTGTTTCTTCATGGCATCAGACATGTTCTTGTAGACCGGTATCAATATCTCTTTATGTCCCCAGTAAAACTTCTGCCTGTGGTCTCCTCTAAAGGAATTTTATGGTTAAAATTCACTGTTAATTTCTCGGCTTTAATTCATAAATGTTGAACACATTGAAAGTCAGCAGTAGGTGGAAATTCTACAATTTCAGAAGGTGCATCTTAACTACATATCAAAAAATAGGTCCAGATGGACCTGAGCTCATTTGGCATCATCATAAACTTAGACAATGTAAGGTGCAATGTTACATAAATGCAAATAAAGTGTCTAAGATCAAATCTCAAATATGAGATCTTTGAAAAACACAAATATGGCTGCCAAACTGGAAATATAGGTGACTTCACTACAAAGTTTTACCTAAATAAAGTGGCTATGTAGGTGTACAAGATTGCCAAGTATGAAGTCTGTATCATTAACTAGTTGCCCAGAAGTAAGGGTCAAAGAAAAAAACAAATATGGCTGCCAATTTAAGAATAAAGGTCACAGCAACATAAGTTTGCTAGGCTTTGAGATGGGACATAGGTGCATATGTGTCTAAGATATGAGGTCTCTATGATCAATAGTGTGCTCAGGGTAGCTGTGCACAGACAACGACGACGGCAATGACGATGACAACGACAATGCAGGACAACAACGGACAATTCATGATTCTGTAGGCTCTGTGGTAATTATGCCAAATGAGCCAACAATATACTATTGAATTTCGTGTGAAGTGATATGTCCGGATTTCTCCTCCAAAGACAAAAATATAGTAGAACCTGCTTTGTGGGGCCACCCTTCCTCATAATGTAAATTGGATGTAAATGGCAGGTGGCCTCACAAAGCAGTAATGATTTTAATGATTTATCTCCAGTTAATTTGGTGTGGAAAAAAGTACCGATACAAGCGAGATATCAATAGAAGCGATATCGATATGTCCGGGGAGGAGTGTACAAGACAATATAAGAAAAAAGATGTTGGCCGTAAATGCCAGGTGGCTGCACAATGCAGTGGCTTGTTAAAGCCGGTTCTACTACATGTTCGTCTAGAACTGAATTGTTACCTTCACAACTTCTATCCTTTAATTCCATAAAACCTTCACGACAGACGCACTCGGCAGGTCGGTCCTCGTAATCCTTGCATTTCTCTCCGGCTTCAGCATCACATGTTACGTCTTCATCTTCACATCGGGGTGTTTCTAGTTTAGAAGTAAGTCCGTATCGTTAATGTTGTTGCCACTAATTAATTTTAAGAAAAACTATAAGAGACTGTGACCCGTCAGTCTCAAAGACTTAAGCCAAGGGAAACAATTTAGGTCTGAATGCAGATGTTGCTTGATCTTTATTACATCAACAATACGTTAACCTTACCAAACAAAATTACAGATGTATGTGGGGTTTAAGAATATTCAGTAGTTTCTACTGACCTATACAATTTTTATTATCACCAGTAGGACTGTAGAATTCTTTCGGGTCCTTGCATTCACACGTGTAACTTCCTTCCGTGTTAGTACAGTTTGAATTAGTACCACAAATAGGAGAACCACCCTTTGGTGTGTCACATTCATTGATATCTGAAAATCGCAAAACAATTACGGAAAAGTTCCAAATATAGTAGTCAAAGTACAACAAGGGAAGAAGGCACATGATCTTTTATAAGGAGTGAGAATTACATTTAGATCGTACTGCTGAAAAGTAAAGGGTCATAGACAATATCGCTGTCAAAAGCCTCACACATTACTGTTTGGCTATTTTAAATTTAATGCCATATAACTTTCACAGTCTTTACAATGTTAAAAAACATGTTTATAATTTATTCGCTTCTACCCACATTAATTATCAAAGTAGAGCATTTTTTTTGCTTCCTGCAAGAATGTAATCCAACTAATCGCTTACCCGTGCATCCACTTCCACTAACAGTTCCATCACCTTGGTATCCGGACTGGCATCCGCATTCATAGGATCCGTCAGTATCTATGCACAAACCATTTTCAGCTCGGGGTACACAACCAGTATCAAAATCCTCTAACATACATTCGTCGATGTCTAGGAAAGAAACAGGTGCAAGTACATAAGGGTTGGGTAATTATCAGTCTTGGAATGTGTGCGTAGAGTATGCATGCATGTTTGTAAATATTCGTTTTGCTGGGTTTACGTAACTCTGTCTGTTCATTTAAACGGTTTGATCAGGAACTTAGCTTTGGCATGTTAAAAATCATTACAGGAGCAGTAAATTTTCAATCTGGCTTCAATTTCAAATTAAATTTGTTAGTGGCCATTGAGGACAATGGCTGTAAGGTCTTCAACGGGCACACATTCTTGTTAACAGGAACATAAGTACGTGAAGTTTAAAAATAATTATGAAAATACTCTTTACGCATTTCCTTCATCGTACTTTCATATTTTTCAATTTACAATTTGTACAACTGAAACGTTAATTTTACACACCATCACAGATAACACCATCTCCAGTATATCCATCGTCACAAGTGCAGGTGAAGGAACCAATTGTGTTGTTACAACTAGCATTGTCATTACAGTTGTCCTTATTTTCTTTACATTCTTCAATATCTGTTTCCAAATAAAACAGACACAACAGATGTACATTTAAATATGTAGCTACAGCTTACTGCACAATGGGTCTCAGAATGGCTGTCAAACTTTTAGATTGAAATTTAAACGTTCACAGTACAGTATTTGCTCCTACCTTCACAGTCAGTGCCCTGAGCAGCTCCTTGCACAGTACGGTAGCCCACGTCACACTGACATGTGAAACTTCCTATGGTGTTCTCACAAACAGCGTCCTCATGGCAATTGTGTATTACACCGTTAGATTCATCACACTCATCGCGATCTGTTTAAGTAAAATACATGTACATGTATTCGGTATTACGACAAATACTTTGCACTGTAATGGCTCCGTCCTACTCAAATCATACAAAGGTCTGACTTACCCGTACAACTGAGATCATCTACACGATCATATCCTTTCAAACACTCACAGATGTACTTTTCACCATCTATGTGTGGGACTTTATTTGTACAACTAGTGGTCGCCCTGTCACACTGATCTTCGTTCCTTTCACATTCATTCTTATCTGCAATGAAATGTCATATCTTATCACAAGCAATTTATGACTGAACTGATTCTTTGGGTGTCATCTTACATCCTCTTTCAAAAATAAAGACTGCTGGTGCATGTTAGTGTCCAAAGCAAAAATCTTTCCGGTCTAACTTTTTTCTGCAGAGAAGCAAGTACCACCATTGGTGGCTACATTCACTTATTTTAGTCATAGGGACAAATGAACCAAATGAGATGTCATCATGCTTGAAGGCACACACACCCGTACACAAGTCTGAAGTAACATTAAACAAGAATGCCTTGCAATCAAAGGCCAAACTGCCCGCTTTGCAAATAGTCATTAAAATGCAAATAGTAACTAAAATGCAAATAGTTATTAAAATATGAAAAATGACAAAAATCTAAAAATGTAACCTTCAAATGACCTTGACCTTCAAGTGACCTATATTTTGACCTTGACCCTATTTGTCTCAAACATCATAACATGTAATATTAGTAGACAACACTAAACATTTTGACACTTTTTATTGCTGTGACCTTGAACTTGACCCAATGACCTTGGTACTCAAACTTGACCTTGATATTATGAAGATGTACCACCATACCAAAAATGAAGTTTCTAGGTCAAGCTGTTCAAAAGTTATAGCCCGGACAGACAGATGGACAGACAGACAGACAGACGCGACTAAAAACATTACCTTCCCGCATACGCGGGTGGTAATAAAAGGGATGTTTCTTTTCATCTCGAAAAACTGAATCAAAAAGGCTCGTGATCTCATCTTGATGCACAGCTGCGTGTGACATTTATGCATGTCTACAAAACCATACATGTATAGAAGCAACCTATCAACTTTCAATATCCTTTAATAAAACCTTCGCAGTGATATGTGCTAGGTCTATTTCATGCTCTGACGCCATACATCAGCATATCTGCTGAATTGATGGAGGTTTTGTATTGACAGTCGTGTTTAGTCCTATGATTTCTAGATACAGGGCAGTCTCTGATGTTTTGTTCCGGAAATTGAGGGAACTGTAAGAATAAAGTTTGACTTTTGAATGTTACTAAAGGGATTATTTTTTGAAGATAAAATGATTAATAAGCCATTCGGGTCCACCAAGTGGACGATATTTTGAGTCATTGACCAGTATCAGGACAAACGTGAGTGTAAATTACATTCAGAGCTGTTCAACACAGCAATATGTGCTACTTTAAATGGCTAAATGGTCAATTTAAAGTGCTTGGCAGTTCAAGATAAGTTTTATTTGGAACAAAAAAAATCTTTCTGTTTTATTCATTCGAATAAAAAAACTTTCTTAAATGCCGGTAGTCGTGGTAGTCGTAGGTGAGTGCATGGAATTGTAAGAACTGCCTGGGTTCAAGCACCACTGCTGCCTGCCCTCCTCTGCTTGCATGAGGGATTGAATTGAATTGAATTGAATTGAAGGGATGACTGGAAGATTAGCCTGCCATGTGCACACCTATAGTGTACACTGCTATCCGTTGAAAAAGCAGGTGTAGTACCAGACATGGATCATTGCATGCAAGCAAGAAAGAGTGCAGGTGAGATATCCACCCTGACTTTAAAACCCATGGGGAAGGTAACATAAAGTCCAAAACAAGGGTAATCAGTGGGCCCCCAAATGGACCTTGGACCAACAAAAATGAAAAAAAAAAGCCCAAAAACTCTCTATTGTTCAAAAATGAAGTCTTTAAAGCGTTCTACAGAAATGCTTTCAAATTTGCTGATGTCTTTCCAATCGTATTAAACGACCTTTTAATTAAACTTATAAGGCTTTTTTTATTTGATTGTTTGGATAACATTTCCCGCCGCACTTTGAAATTGGGATTTAAAAAAAAACCCCTCATTTGGCAGCTGAAATATGTTACGCATGGCAAAATATGGTCACCTTGGGCACAAACCATCGAAAGTCAATCAAGCAAAATCAAAACTTTATTAACATTTACGAATAGTTTGGCTTTTTAGGGGCAAAGTTCAATTTTTATTTATTTATTATTTTTTCGATCGCCGCACTTTGAAAATCCTGCCAGTGTAATGTAATCCAAATGCTTAAAAAAGAAAAGCCTAATAGAAGAAAAAATAACAAATCCCCGCCGACATACCAGCCTTCTTCTACACTGTACGTTGCTCCAATCAATAGCAGATTATGTATTGTAAGCAGGATGTGTATGCTTGGAAAATAATCGCTGATTTGAGTAAAGGCTGTTACAAGCTGAATTTAGCTTTGAAATACCAAAGTTGTAAAAAATGGTACAAGCGAATGTTGGCAGGACAGGTTCGAGTGGGCTGGCCCATGTGTTAATTAATGTTTGAAACATTTATGAATTCCCAATTAAAATTTCACACAATAGCAAATGTAGGTCAAAGCTTAAATTTTGATGTGGAGGATGGGATCCTTTGATAATTGGTTTCCCTTCAAGAGAGAGAGAGAGCACACCAAATCTGTGTGGTGCACACCAGAGTTGTAAATCGAACAGGCCCATTGATTGTGTAGTCTTTGTGTATTTTCAACGCATATGCGCTTTCATACATTCTTATGCGCCAGGATAGAACAGTCCAATTTATTATCACACAAAAATGTTATGGCATGATAACATTGGTGTAAATGTCTTGTGATTTGTCTGTTGCATTTATAAAATGTATGCAGACACAGCCCTTGTAGAACGTAAAAGTTATATCGTAGTTGATGTTATACTAAGTTCATAGCTGGACTTTGATTTTTTTCGCAATAACAATAATAATGATAATTTGATCTATATTCGACGTTTATAGATGCGTATGTTGGTATAAATGTGACACTCAACCTCGCTAAATTTGCCTTCCGTATGCCGAAGAAGCAATTCCACTAACAGCTACGGTTGCTGCAATATAATTTGCACAGATAAGGCTCAAATAGAAGCCACTCTTGTGCAGGGAAGGAAGCCATCGTAAGGCATGGAGATAATGAAGGGATATTATCACAAAGTGGATTAAGATTGGGCGTAAATCTGTTTACGAGGAACTACTGCGTCTTAAATTGAATCAGGATTAGATGCGGACCATGAAATGAAACTGCATCGACTCCTACTGTACGCAACGTAGGCAATCCCAGAAAAAGTTAAATTTTTATTCGTGACTAGTAGGCCACATGCGTTTTGTTCGTTGAATTACATCGGCATCGGATCGAAAAATAAAGTAATTCAAGGATTCAGTATCCAGCGGATGAAATTCTTTTTAGTATTAGAACAATAGAACATCAAAAGCACAGCATGAAGTTCTGTTTTGTTCTCTTTTTGTTCTGCACGGTAACAAATTAATAGAAATTTTAGGAGCTGCATAGGAACTTTCCTTTTAATCGTTTTAAAACGATTGAGATCTTATTGGCAGTAAGGTCAAAATTTGCAAATTTCTGTAACTTTATTTGGCATAAATTGTTTTCTCTCAAATTTTAATATCTAAAACTACAGGCAATCATTAAATCATGAAGTTTAAAACAAAGAAACGCGAACGTAGATCTTTTAGTCTATTGTATAGTGTCTTAGCTTAAAGTAATGCAGCAAATGAAATTGCTTTGGCCTCAAGTCGTCGTGGAGAATTAATTTCAAATCATTGTAATCTGCGTATTAACCGCTTCCTACAAATTGCCATTTTATTCTTGTATTGGATTTACATTGTCGTTAACTGTCGATTGAAATATCATAAAGTTGTCTGTACGTAGGAGTTTTAATGGTTTGCATACACTTTTATTGTGTCAAACTCTACAGAGAGTCATATACTTTAATTGTAGCATTAAAGATAATGAGGTTCTTACGTTATTTATTGAAATTATTCACAGGGCTCGAATTAGTGGAAATTTCAAGGTAGCCTGCAGGGCAACCTCACTCTAAAATTAGGTTGCCATAGACAAATCTAGGTAGTCCTAACCAATGGCTCATTAAACATGTTGTAAAATTTGGGTTGCCGTGCAGGGCAATAGAGCAAAAATCTTGGGTTGCCCGAGGCAATTTCAGGTCGAAATTTCGACCGGCTGACTCCCTAATTCGAGCCCTGATTATTTAGCTAAATACTTGGAACTACCGTAAAATGATAAAATGGACACCACTGTACTTTTATTTCACAGAAACTTTGTGTTATTAAAAGAGGGTGGGTGATTAGTAAACTAGTTCATATGCGTGAAACAGCTTCATTTTGTGCAATAATAGACATGTGCAGTCTAGACTTTTTGTCAAATGGAGCATACGCATAAAATAAAATGAAAATTCCGAGTTAAATGCCTTAACGAGAGACAATTATTTTTGTGTTATAAATTAAACATAAATTATAATATATTTATAAAGTATTTGTGGTCCTAAATAAATTGCAAATTCGGAGCTGAATTCCGTAATGAGAAAATCTTTTTTGTGTTTAAATACATAGGTATTTTTGCACAGCTGAGAAATGTCAACAATAGAGTGTGAGATATAAATCAAACGTTATATTTAATTATCGCCTTGCGATGATTGTATTTTACATTTATATTTTATTTATCTTTTGAACAGGTGGTTTCATTACAAGAAGACTGATAACAGCGCAACTATGGAAAGGCAGGCAGTCATAAATAGCAGCTATAATACGAACAAAGCACTTGTGAAAAAACTCTCGTTGCTGACGTGGAACAGTTGGATACACTAACGAACAGCAATATGGACCATCCACTAACACTAGTCCTGGTAGACAATAGGTAGAAGGAATCATAGTAAAACCTCAACTGATATCTGCACTTAAAAATTTGACAAAGTCCGACATTGGCTTACAAAGTACCCACTTGAACAACCAGGAAAAGGGACTGTACATTCAGCCAACAAGTGGACGATATTCAATATTTTCATTCTGACTTAGAGAAATAGAAGATATATTTTTCTAATTTCGTCATGAAGCTGATTTGAGATAGAGATATATTCGGAAACACATTGCGTACTTGTTAGATAAAGAAGAGAACAAGATGCAGCGAATGAGCATGAGTCGGTTTATTCTGTATTGTATCGTGGTGTCGGGAGTAGTCTTACTGCTGTACACATGGATGATGCCATGCGAAAGTGGCACCAAGTTCAAAATGGTTCCCAAGGAGCCAGTTCAATTCACATACAACGAAGACAACCAGGCATTCCCTTACGATAAGGAGATGCCGTTGATATTCATTGGTGGCGTTCCCCGAAGCGGAACAACGCTGATGAGAGCGATATTGGACGCGCACCCGGAAGTAAGATGTGGAGAGGAAACACGTGTCATTCCCAGGCTGCTGGGCATGCGCAGTCAGTGGGCCAAATCACCTAAGGAATCACGTCGCCTGAAAGAAGCCGGGCTTTCGGACGAAGTCATCGATGCAGCCTTATCCGCCTTTATACTGGAAGTGATAGCCAAACACGGGGAGCCAGCCCCTAGACTGTGCAACAAGGACCCATTCACCCTGAAGTCAGCCACGTACCTATCCCAAATGTTCCCCCAGTCCAAGTACCTCCTCATGGTTCGCGATGGCAGAGCCGTGGTGCACTCCATCATCTCCAGGAAAGTCACCATATCAGGGTTTGACCTCAAGAGTTACAGGACGTGCCTGCAGAAGTGGAACCAGGCCATGGAGTCCATGTATTATCAGTGTCTTAGAGTAGGTAGTTCACGCTGTATGCCAGTGTATTATGAACAGCTAGTCTTACATCCAGAAGAATGGACAAGAAAGATTCTTACGTTTTTGGATATTCAGTGGGATGAGGCTGTGTTACACCACGATGAGTTTATCAACAAACCTGGTGGAATCTCACTCTCCAAGTAAGTATCCTTACTCTCCTTTGAGAAGGTAATGAATAAAATTCATTCCAGGGGCGATGAATGAAGAGCCGAAATAATTATGCTCGGTGGTGACCTTTTGTTTTAACTGAGGTTATTGAGGAGAACGGCTGGATCTACCACTGACTTTACATAAACAGTGTTTTGTCGTTTGTACAGTTATTTATGTCATTGATACTTCATTGAGAAAAAATACGCATGTTTGGAGAAACTTTATTTCTAATTATGACTTTCAGTAGCGCATCCAGACTTTTAACTACAGGAAAGTACACTTTGGACACTTTCAGTGTCCAATTATTCTCCTCATAAACTGCACGAAAATGGAACAAATATCAATTATTATTATGAGGCGTTATCATCATTAAGGGTGTTAATTAAGTCGTCCATAATTGTGGCCATTTTTTGTCAATTTTTGATTACCAATACGTAACTGGTACTTCGAATTATTTCGTAAATGGCAAAACTTTTATGCGAAAAGAACAATTTGACCATCCTAACCACTCTTCCTTACACCAATAATATTAGAATAAATTCAAAATATGCTGAAACATGAAGTAATCCTTGATATTTCAGCTTATTCCAATGTTTATTCAGTCTTATCAAATTCGTGCATCAGTGACATTTATTTAAAGCAGACTGCTCACGGATCATCAGTCTACAGGGAAATATGCTCCGAATACCTTCATTTCTGAAAGCAGAGTAAATGTGATTACTTCATCTCGAGTCTTTTTTCTCCACCTGACTTTATGACCGTGTGTTTATCAGTATTATAAATGGCACATGATGGTCGCATCAGATCATTACAGAGTGACGTAAAGAACGTTTTGGACGAGATTAATTTTCTGTGCACCCACATTGGCGGATCTAGCGGGGGCGCAGGAGGCGCACCCCCACGGCCAACCTTTT
>JBCAUI010341629.1:0-15054 GCA_038406195.1 Haplosyllis anthogorgicola | reverse complement strand
CGCAAGTAATACATCTATCGGATTGACATGAATTCACCTAGAAATACAGACAATACGTCCGAGAGGAACCTTATTAACCTAAACTAGAAATGTTACCACGAAGTACATCTGCTCCATACGAGGCAGGCTGCAGTTATCAACCCCAACACACAATGGATAATTTTCAGCATTTGTTTATGTCATTATTGTATAACACTATCGATACCCCGTATATTTGTTATTAGGTCTGATCCAGAACATAACAATAGAGGAACGAGTGACGATTCTCGAGGTGTAGATGGCAGAAGTCCAAGAGGAAGTTGGGCAGCTTGAGAGTGAATGTGCAAACCTGTTTGATCAGCAGGTTTTACAGGATCAAAGAATCTACGATTTGGAGCATGATACATCGGGTATGAAGAGTCTTACATTTTGATACTCCCGCCAAGCAGCATAAGGTCCACTTTGTTACATGACCAGACACTAGCTGTTGCTGTACAAAAGGGTGAATACGACTATTTATTGCGAGATGTCGCCGCCTGGCTAGAAACCTTTATTGTGCCTTTGTCCTTTTTTGATATAACGTTTGAAGTCAAGCCCCACTAAAAGAGAATGAAAATGCTACTAGCTCCAGAACAATAGAAAACTATTATGTTCACCAATGGCCAAGAGCTGAGCTTAAAGTGTTTCCAAACTGAAAATTTCATAAAAGTCATTCAGTATATCCCTTCTTAGCATACCGTTAACACTACCCAATAATCGTATCAATTGTGTACGTGAGGGTACATAAGGGAGTTGCCATAAGGTACTGCTTTAGAGTTCTGTCACACAAGGCTATTAAAGGGAGATCGGATAAGGTAACAGGTTAAAGTTCTAATAAGATTTTTGTGGACTATATCCTGGAAAACAATGTAAATTTATGCCCCACCTTAGTTCTAAAGAAAAGCACACCGCGAAGTCATAAAGTTTCACTTTCAATGAAAAATATGATGCGTATCATACTATCCAATGTTTTCTTTAGATCTTGATGCAAGAGTTGAAGTATTGAAAGCAAGCGGAGGGGTGGAGGGAATGTCACAGCACTAGAGGAGAGGGTGGAAGCAGTTGAAGGAACAACTGCTGAACATGAGGAATATATTTCAGGTAACTGCATGTCACCAAAACAGTTATATAAAGAAAACGCTTCATTTATGTTGATATTTCCTTTGATTTTCCAAAAATATAAAAGGCAATGGAACCACTATTTTATTCAGACCTGAACAATGCTACGTCGAGCCTTGATGGTCGAGTGGAAACACTGCAAGGTGAGACCAGTGATCTGGAAGCAAGAGTGACCACTGTAGATGTTGTAATATCGTTCTAATTTAACTTCCATAATTTGGGAATTCTTCAATCTCATTATTTGAGCCTTGGGAACACACACGCACATTTCACTAAATTAATTGATTAATGAATATTCATGATAGCGACTTGAGTAATGCAGCTGCAATCCCAGCTTCTACAATCAGTGAGTAACAGGCAGCTGAGATGACCACATGCATATCTTCTGTATTCTTGTAGCAAATAAATTAGTTCATAGTTGTGTGCAACCGGATTGTTTGTTTCTCTTCCAATTGGAATAAGTTCGCAGTTGGAAACTTCCATGCAATGGAAACTTCGTCAGTAGAAACTCAAATAGAAGGTTCGTTAAAATAATTTGAACCAGTTCAAATCAGTTCTTTTTCATAATTGCGAGACATAAATTACGCAGGTCATGAAATGAAATTATTATTAAAAATTAGGCGCCCCGCAATAATTGAATTCCATGCTGGACTCATTCAATTCAATTGTTGTGGGGTGCTAGACTTTTGATAGTAATTTTACGATACGATTCCTCTCAAGGAAACTGCAGTGTTTGTACACGTTTTAATAATACTAGATGGAATCCCTCCATTGGACGGTTACCCTTTCAAAGGAATCTGCAATGTGCTTTTGTTGACTTTATTTTCACCTAATGAGGACCTTCCCTGCTTTCATTAGGCACTGCATTCATATCCAATCAGGAAGCCAGAACTGGCACAAATTGTCAAGAAACTGGCTCAAATTATCTTGAACCAGTTTCTAGCTTCCTGATTGCCATGTGACATTTACCTTCTAATCTTTAATAGTATGATAAAAAATACTGGGTGTCTACGCTCCTTTCTTGATAATGTCTCATTCATAATTGATATTTTCAGACCTGCAGGTGACTAATGCTGAGTTTGACGCCAGAATTACCGATCTAGAGGAGGGAGGAGGACGTGGTGGTGGCAATGGTAAGAATCATTCTTTGACACGCCAAACCCGAACTACAAAATATGCATATTAATCTCTAAAGTGGAGCCCATTCGCTATAAAATGACCTACTGGATTATGCAGGTTCAAAACGAAGTTCCACATTTACATGGTAAAGGCAAGATTAATTTGCCGACTGTAATGCCCACCGACTGCCCCATTCCTAGTGTGTATTAGAAATGCAATACATGCATGTTGTTCTGCTCTGTAATACATCTGGGCTTGCAACAGATTGAGCCCGGTAACTGTTGCTGCAGCAGGATTGTACATGCGCTGCACCTGCAGCTACTGCAGCTGTTAGCCTATCAGCCAATCAGATGCAAGCTTACCCAAGCTGTTATAAATGATTTCAATTTGAATTTCTTCAGTTAAGATTGAGATTTCCACCAAGCAACATGTTTTGTAAAATGTTTGCAATAAATAAAGAACAATCTTTTCTGAGTTTAAAGGAAACCAATTGCTTTTGTTGTTTATCCGGATCAAGTTTATAATAAGCTAAATAGCGACAACCACAAGATAATACATGCTCGACACTAGGAAACCAGTTTAATATCATCTGTACAGTAGACCAGTAAAATTCTAACTCTTATTTCACCTTCAGTTTCGAACAAAATTAGCAATAATAAAAACCAAAACTAATGGCTCGGCACAGTCTCAAAAACTCACAAACATGCTGCAAGACGGCAGATTCTACTGCATTGATGATATTCTGATGCAGTGTCCTTGTGATCCCATTAACTAAACAGCACTTAACTTAAGCTAAATTTAATGCTGGTATTAATGTGATCTTATAAATCGCAAATGGACTAACAACACGGTGCAGGGCGAAAGGGTGGTCATTTTACGTGAAAACAAGGATTAATATAGACGGTGCTGCCACTTCCACTCACCTAAACATGCTCTGTTAATATATGAGCCAAAAAGACAATCCATGAGCCTATCACACAAAATCGTACAGATAGTCCTGAAATACAAATAATCTTGTAAAGCTACATTTCTTTTTTTAAGGCACGATGGTGGCGTTCCGCGCCGTGATGAACGATGAAGATGACAATAGTATTCCTGAAGGAGCGACACTAGTTCAGTAACGTCACGATGAATGTCAAAATCAGTGCGTAACTGATAGAACAACCCGTTAAGGTGGCTTAAGGTTTATGTGCAGTTATTACCTAACACTGGTCTGGTAGCCTTGGGGAATAACTGCACATAACGCTACTCTTAACACACCAATTTCTTGGAATTTCATTGGGGTGTTGCGTTAGAGATGGTACACAAAAGTTTATAAAAACGCGCCAAGTGTTTTTTTTAAATTTTTTTGTTGAACCAGAGTCCATTTGTGGGGTCACTGATTTTTTTACTCCTTTTTTGGACCTCGTGTGACCTTCCCCATGGGTTTTAAATCCAGGATGGATCTCTCGCCTGTACTCTTACTTGCTTGCGTGTGATAATCCTAAAGGTCACGTCTGGTGAGACACCTGCCTTTCCCACAAATAGAGGTGTACTGAAATAATGTTTATTTAGAGAATTTTCTTATTTCGTATTCTGACTTATTTACTTATTAATCTATTGATATATTATTACGTAGGCTGAAATCCTATTCATTTCTCTTCAAAGTTTTGTTTAAGGGAACCTTAAAAGAAAGCCTTACAGAGAAATGAATAGGATTTCATGAGTCGCTAATTTTAGTAATGATACAAAGTCAGGTCTGTGTGGTTTGAACTATTTCGGTAAACTCGCAAAAATTTCACCTTTTTAATGTATAGAATCCAACTATGATTACTATAATTGGTAAATTTTAATCTGATTAGATAAATTAGACAGAGTACCAATTAAGAAAAGTCTTTAAGAATGGTATTTTTGCCAAGCACACAAACGACCGATCTAACTTGGCCTTGACCCCTTGTCAGAAAGTATCAGAGTGCCAACAAAAATTTAAAACAGAAGTTTTGCATGTTGCCTGATGAACAGCAATGCAAAGTGATTTTCTATTGAAAATAGTGAAAGTCAGATCCTAAAATTCTTATCAATTTGAAAACGAACAGAACAAAATAGAATCAACGCTGTGCTTTTGAAGGACTATTGTTCCAAACCTGATGGGAATTTCGTCAGCTTGTGAAATCCATATCAATTTGGAAATGTACAGAACAAAATAGAAACCAAAAAAATGTTACGCTGTGCTTTTGAGATTCTATTGTTCTAAAATTGATAGGAATTTCACCCTCTGTCTCTTTTTACAATACCTTGACCATGAAACTTTGTTGACAGGAGATGAAATGAAGGACGTCTACCACTACGGGATTTTTTCTTCACCAGTTATTGACTCTGACGGTATCTACAACGGAGTCACCGGATTCAGGATATAAATGTCCTGTAAAGAAGAGATCTGACGTAGTATTTGGTTGTATTTTAATTGTTACTGTTTCTAAATAACGGAGATACAGTACATTTAACAATTGTGTTGTTGTTATTCTTCAAAATATACAGTGCACCATCAACTTATAATTGTATGCCATTCTGCTGTTATCACCTGGTGACAGAATGATGGCTGTATTATTGGTGCATTATTGCCAGTTGGTTAATCATCAGAAAACAAAATATACATTAGGTTAAAGGCCATAGGTTTACTATGGGAAGTCCAACATGTTATCACACACTTCACTTGTAACAGCAAAAATGACGAATTTATTTGTATTTCAATGTGTGTGGCTCTTTTTCTGTGTAGACTGTGCCATTCCATACAATCGGAATGCATTTGTGTTTGACAAAAAAACCCACAACACTGTAGTCGAAATTAGCCCTGCATTACCAAATTTTAACTCAAACAGCCAATTGGCTCAGTCGGCTCTCCCAGTGGTTTTCAGTCAGGTTTTATTTACAGTGTGAGTTACGATTGAGCACATGGGTTGGTTTGCAAGGGGTATTATTGTTTGATACCTATTTAGTTTGTATTTATCCTAGACTACAAAACTGTTACCGAAACAAAGAGAAATGAAGAAGAGTTTCTGCATTCACCTCATATTAAATACAGAAGTTTAGAGGATTTCTTGAATATCATGGTAATAACTTAATTTTGAATGTGAGCCAGGTTCAATTTGTAGATGGGTAGAGGAAGGGTAGAAGCTGGGAAGTTTAAAATTGTAAACCATCTTTGTTGTACTATCAGTGACAAAAAAAACGAAGTGCAATAACTCTCACTTTATGAAGGCAAATATACAACCCAAATTTTGGGGGAAATTACGACAAGCCGACAATCATATCCTGGTATGTATCATGTAAGTTGGAAGACCAGGTGTCCTCTGTCTGTCTGGGTTTATATCCCACTACTGCTTGCCCTCCTCTGCTTGCTTGTATTCACATGTAGTGTACATCCCTATTGGTGGAAAAGTCAAGTGCAGCATCAGACCTTCAGGATTACCAGACACAAGCAAGCAAGAGTGCAGGCGAGAGATCCACCCTGGCTTTAAAAATAGTGGGAACGGATTCAAAATAGTGGCGCAAAAATGGAATTATGCCTAACATTTTTAACCATAAAAAAAGATATTTGAAGCCGAAGAACATTTGACAATTGTTTGCAAAGGAAGTGGACATAGACCTTTATTCATTTAAAATGGCTGTAAATATTTGAAGAGAAATGCTACTAGGGCCAAGGGAATAAAGAATTTTTTAAATATAACTTTAAAAATAAGTTTTACGTTTCTTATTAACGATTTAAAATGTATTTTTATCTACAATGCCTTATCGGCATTTTTTTTATTGATTAATCATTAAAATCATTTCCTGCCTTAATGAACAGGTGGGAAGATTCACACCTTTGTTTTAATGCTAAACTCTTTGCTACTTTACAAATTGTTACATCGTTTTCGTGGCAACATGAAGTTCGTACTGTTCATAACTTTGATCTGGAGCATTCTGGATTCCGGATGGTCCATCACGGATGAAGAATACTTCCAGTTTAAAGCAGGACTGGCTCAGACTCAGGTAAAAGTTGCCTTTGTCACTATTTATAGGCACCAACAGCTAATAAAAGAAATGTACTGGATTCAGTACACGGGGGATTAAATTCAGTTAAAACAAGTATCTGGACTGTTTGTGAACATCAATATATTATCACATCAACCATTCCTGACTTAAAATAGATTCTTACAAATGAAGTGAAAGTTTTAAAGAAAGAAAACCAACAACTTCGTGCGCGACAAGAGATGACAGACGAACGACAAGAGGCAAGAATAACTCAGCTGGAGAAAATGTGCCGACAAGATAATGATAATGGTCTTCCGGTTATCCAAGGCGAAGGTATATATTATTGCAGTTGTGACACCATTTTTACAGAATATCTTCCTTTTGGCGGATAAATTTTTTGCAGGACCATTTTCCACGATCCTTGCAAGGCCATCAGACATCAGATGTAACTCATTAAATTACAGAGAAAAGAACTTTCCTTTGCAAGACCATCAACCCATTTGCGACCATTTTTCTTCCCAAAATTGAGTGGTCGCCCAAAGGAAAGTCTAGGGTAGTGCAAAAAACAGTGCAGTAGGCTATGAAGTACGCAGCGCATTTATTCCCCGGCCTCCAGCTTGTATCTTCGATATGCTTGCTGGTGGCCCACATTATGGATTTTTCTTAATCCGTACCCAGCCTTATTTTGTCTAATTTGTCTAATTAGATAGAATTGAAATGTGCTAATTTCGGCAATGATACATAGATTCAGTACATTCAAAGAGTGTAATATGGTAGTTTTACCAGATATGATTAGATCTACAAACGCTGAACACATTGTCACATAGAAAATTGATATATTTTGGCACCTTTTTTATCCTATCTAATTAGACAGATTAGACAAAATGAGGCTAGGTACGAATTAAGAAAAAACCTAGAATAGTTGTGCATCTTCCTCCTCCAGCTTTTCAGGTCTGCAGCGAATATAAAATATTAAATGTTAAATCAGAGGAATTATTTTATTCCTTATTAGGAGCAGTATGTAGTTTAGACAGTGATGGAATATTATTCAAGACTCCTGAAATTAACTTTATTTTATCTTTTCAGTCCTAGTACAAAGCACAACCATTGAGGAGAGAGTGACTGTGTTGGAGCTGCAGATGGTGCAGGTTCAGAATGACGTGGTAGTAGTGGAAGAGGAAGTGCAAGAACTAGAGAACCAAGTGGCCTTCCTGTTTAAGGAAAAAGTCATACAGGATGTAAGGATCTTCATCTTGGAGCAAGATACAGAAGGTAGCTATGGATACATTTCAATCTACCTATTATTACAAATGAATCTAGTTTGGTGTTATATGATGAAAGCCTAAATAACAATGGTCAACTGCGAAACCTATGAGTATTCAATGAATATTACTACATGTTTGCAGGATGACATTTAGGAAATTGTGCTATTTCAGATCTTGAAGAAAGGGTGGAAGTGTTGGAGGTGGACGGAGGGGGTGGAGGGAATGTTACAGCACTAGAGGAAAGGGTGGAAACACTTGAAGGAATAGCTACTGAACACGAGACAGAAATTGCAGGTTTTCAACTTTTTAACTTTATTGGATAATATTTGAATACTTTAATTAAATAAACACCCTTTTTAAGACGAGAGCCACCATGTCAAGGAGACATGGAAAGTACTTGAGAGACGAAAACAGTCATATACATTTCTGAAGGAATGAATTGCATCAAATGATTGTTTGCATAAAAAATTCTTTCCTAAACAGGCATTACCACAGCTCCTGCAATTCTTTTCTGTTTTCTAAGGTTTGAGAACAAAATAATTTCACTCTATTCATTTTTTCAAAATTGATTAAATTCCATCTGTGTACTAGAGAATGTTGTGAAATTCTATTGATTTCAGAACAACTTTTCATGTTGAGCTTTACTTCTATAAATAGAGCATGATGAACTGTTTTCTACTTAATACCTAAGCTTACCATTTTTTTTAAATTAGACCTGGAGAGTGTCACATCAAATTTAGATGGTAGAATGGAAACCGTGGAGGGTCAAATCAGTGAACTAGAATCAAGACTGACTTCTGCAGAAACACTGATAGAAGGTTTGCATTACCAAGTTTGCCATCTCTGTGAATAAATAACTTTCACAACAATGTAAATTATTGCGGAGACTTTGCTCTGTGATTTTATGCATTGCGTTTGTGGGCATGTCCCCATAATTTTAAAATTGATAAATATGTGAAGTGTTATACATAGGCAATTGCTCAATTCTTTTTACTTTAGCAGTATATGTGTAAAACAGCAGATTTATCCCGAAGTATGCAACATTAGCAAGTGAGGAATCACAGTTTTTATTTGACTACTTAAACTCAGCAAAACATAGTTTAGTTACAAAGCAGACTATTTTTCATTACTTCTGAGTGTTTCACATGTACAACACAGCCACAGGTTGTCTGCCTGCCCCTAATGGCTCTGTCGCCTAGCGGTCCACCATGTTAAAAAATAGACTTGATGCTGCATCCAATAATGCCAGTAACCAGATAAAATGTCGGTGTCATCAATGCCTTGGAGAAAATATTATCCTAACAATTGTCCATCCAACAGACTGGAAGATAGCAGTAGGTGCTAGACATTCTTTCAATGAAAGAAGGAAGATGTCTCTACTAGCCTAAGCCGCAGGAAGCATTCCTTACTGAGGACTTTCAATTAACAATATTTCGGCAGCACTCTCCTTCTTATATCCTGTTTATATCTCGCAGGTTTGCATGTTACGGATGCTCAACTGGATGCAAGGATCACGGCTCTTGAGGAAGGAACGATGGGTGAGGCATAATTACAGTGCATTATAAATCAAAATTGCGAATTTGTACTTGTGTAATACATATTGGAATATTTTACTAAGTCTGTACATTTGTCATGAACTAAATATAGTCAAAAAGGATTTCACCTATTTAACCAAATTATCTGAAATTGTAAACATTCTGTACCTTTCTTTAGTTCTGAGAAATTTTGGTTATTTTTTAAATCCAACTGTCGATACT
The DNA here is from genome assembly GCA_038406195.1 of Haplosyllis anthogorgicola. NCBI lineage: Eukaryota > Metazoa > Annelida > Polychaeta > Phyllodocida > Syllidae > Haplosyllis > Haplosyllis anthogorgicola. Next base: position 5,783 of record JBCAUI010341629.1, on the reverse strand, counting down.
TTTAATTGCTGTGTCTACTCCTTTTTTGATTATTATATATCAGTGCAAACAACTGATTCTAGCCGCATACGATTACATAGAACATGACCAATAATAGTGTATAATCTTACAATCTTATTTCATAAATACCCTTGTGTTTTAGCAACAACGATTGCTTTCCACGCAGTGACTGAAATGGAGGATGTCACTAGTATACCCGTAGATACAAATGTTATATTCAGTAGGGTTCTACTCAACGTCGGTGGCGGGTAAGATGTATATTCAGCTCCTGAAATGGATTTCATTTTGGATGAATAGAATTCCTTGCTGTGTCTTTGACTCAGACAAATTGTTCTCAAAATGAAGAGCCTTAACCAGACATTTCATCCTCTGCGTCAAGAAAATTGTGTTCAATAAAGACAAAAATTATCAACATCAAACTGATATTTATAACTCTGTAATGTCAACGAGCATAAAATTTAATATATTTGAATGGCTTTCTTTTTGTGTTCAGACTAAGAAGGGGGTGACAAGAATCAAATTTACTTTAAAAATTCTGTTTCCTTTATTTCTTTTCGATATCATACATTACAGATATGACCCGACAACAGGAGTGTTTACTGTTCCTACTGGAGGAGCAGGATATTACTTCTTCACCACATATCTAACTGTCGATGATACCAGTGATTATGCTTTCATGGACATAAGAGTGAACGGAGAGATTGTCTGTACAGGACTAGGGGATCATGATGGACTTGCTGATAACAGCAACGCTCCATGTAACGCCGCCGTACTTTTGAATGAAGGTTTGTACATTTTTCCGATCTGGGTACCTTTTTGTGAATTATAAATTGATCTAAGACATATAAGGTTATTATGTTGTCCATGCTACACCTGACGGGTCTAATGTCCAATGTTAATTTTACATTGTTCTTAAATAACTTACAGAACTTTCCTTTTCAGTCTTCGCAGCTCGTTCCACTTTCCTTGTATTCTTGATCTCCAGTTGTCTTTATTATAAGGAGAGGAAAATTGGAACAATAAACTCTCAACGACAACACAGTGTGTAATAATATTTGCCTTGAACTTTCCCAAGTTCACACCAACTTTGTTGCAGGTGATGAAGTAGCTGTTGTAAATAATCGTAGTGCGGACAACACTCCACTGAATGAATATGGCGATGGACCTATGAACGGCTTCACAGGGTTCAGAATTTAACTTTTAAATTTTAACATGTACACCAAAGAATCATAAATAGTTTATTCATCCTTTGCATTGTAATTTATCTTTAGATTAACTGACTAGTATCTATAATAAATACATTAAATACATTGTCACATTAAAATTCAGCACAATTTGTTTCGATTTTGCGTTTATTCTCCGTTTTATTGTTATTTAATCAAATGATGATGTGAAAGATTTTACAAATTAATTTAGGAAATCAAAGAGATGCACAATATAAGAAAACTGTGCAATAACATATAGATTCCTTAAGGTGACATATTCTGTATTCATGCTCCTGCGATTTTCTGATTCACACCATAGTAATTTTAGTCTTGTAGTAATACATACAACTCAGCATTTGCAGTAATGGATTTGATTCTGGATTTCTCTGACTATTTCTACTACTTTCCAAATTGAAGGGGTTACTCAGGGAGTAATCGCTACCTTCACTTACACACAATGAAATGCTTGTTGCCTAGACGTAACGTGAATGGATTGACGCCACACTTTACTGGAGAGGCAAGATCTACGAATGGACACATGCAAAGATGTAGCCAAGTGTCAAAATTGCATCAACATTGCACAAACTCATCACTTATTTACCTGCTGCTCAGGCAGCAATAAACATCAACCAATAACTCAATAAAGTTAAAGATTGCCTCTGATGACGACATGAAACGTGTTTTTGAAATGGGTAAATCAGTTCAGAAAAGCATCCGAATTTCAGGGAAAAGCCAACGCCAACATGGAGAATGAACATCCCTGCATTTAATTTTTCGGATTCCTAAATTTAGGGTCGTTGTTTTCATACCCTGATTGGGTGATGCCCCAGTACTAAATCTACGCCTCTATATAAATTATATGGCAAGGTTTGTTTTTGATATTAATGTAATCTACAATGACAGTCCTGACAGTTTTTCTTTAGTTAATTCACTTCAAATTAATTCTATGACATACTCCTGAATTTATGCAAAAGATATCCACTGTAAGGGAAAGCTAACATGGAAAAGTTTCAGGATTTTTTGATCAAAAAAGACTTTGAAAATCAACTTTTTGTATCTGGCTAAAACGAGAGATTTGAATTTATAAATTAATTTGTTATTTGAGACTAATTTGACAGTGTATAACTACAGTGTAGAATCTGACCTGACTTAATTAAAAGTGCATCTTTACACAAAATACACCAATACGAACTAAAAATAGTTCCTGCGTGATAAACAGGTGAGAAAATTCACATCATTGTGGTAATGTTAAATTCACCGATTTCTCAACAAAGCTTAACACTGTACACGTAGCAACATGAAGTTCGTACTATTCGTAACTTTGATCTGGAGCATCCTGGATTCCGGATGGTCCATCACGGATGAAGAATACACTCAAATTAAGGCAGAACTGACTCAGATTCAGGTAAATCTATTTTTTCTTTGTATCACAGGCATGATGAACGCCAAACGCAGTAAGGATATCTTGCAGCAAATGACATGTACATTTTAAAGATAAAGAAAATTATACGTATTTGAAACAATTACATTTTATGTCAATATAATCAACTCATTGAATACATTCAACAGATTTTTTTCAGCTCCTGAAATTCCTAATCGTGTGGAGCAATAGATGGAACAAATAAATCCCATGCTGTGCTTTTGAATTTGTTGTTAAACTGATGGAAATTTCACCCTCTCTAGTACACACTTAGTTGAAATAATATTATTATCTTATGTACAGTTTGTATCATCCTGATCTTGACAGGTTTTAAAGCAAATTGTGCAAAGACAAGAAGCGAGAATCATCCAACTGGAGAAAATATGTGACGGAGAAAACCAACGATTGACAACTCAGGATGAGGGTAACTTACAACAAATGTTGTCTGTTAGGGCTGCAACTCATATTTTATGACGTTTATTGAATTATTCGAGTTTATTGGAAATTTGCTTTACCAAATATACTAATTAATAAAATCCACACGGAATCGATTTTTGCAACATGGTTAAATAAAATTCAATGAAAAGGCATTCAAAACCTGTAAGTGTTTTCAATTACTTTCTGTCAGGTGATAGCAACCATATTGTCGACTCAATTCCCCATGTACTTTACTAATTAGTCTTATTGGTAAAGCAAATTTCCGAAAAAAATCTCGAGTATTTCAATTCCAGAGAAGGCCGAAAATAACCTAATAACTTAATGAATTTAGAATTTAGCACTTACTGCTATGGTATTAGGTTTGGAACAGAACACAACCATTGAAGAAAGGGTGACGATTCTGGAGGCTCAAATGGTACTCATTGAGGAGGAAGTCACTGAGGTCGAGGATGACGTCGACTTCCTGTTTGATGAACAGGTTCTACAGGATGAGAGGATACTTACCCTGGAACAGGAAACGTCAGGTAGAATTACTACGCGTGATGTTTCCTTTCATGGTATCAGACCATGAAATTCCTATTAAACGTTAAGGGCATAAATTTCATGCTGTGCTAATGTTGAGCTAATGGCAGCGGGGCGCTTAAATTTTAATAGTAATTTCGTGATATGAAATATCTGAATATATTACGTACAGGTTTTGGCCATATGTTTTGGTACAAGGGAGACTCTCTTATATGAGGGATACTTTGTGAGACGACCCAACATTTGCGCCACAGGGTTGTTTTGCCAATATGAGGTGTCCCTATTTTCCACATATCATTTTTGTTACTTTCGCAGACAGTACACCAAAATTGTATTGGAACTTCAATACAGTGCCTTATGGAGCTCCCTTATACACTTTTTACACGATTTCTGTGTAATGATGTGTATCGAGATGCAAAAAAATGTATTCCAGTAGGAGCTGAAAAAAATTATTGTAGATATTGACGCAAGAGTTGAAGTGTTGGAGGCTGGTAGCGGAAATATCACGGCACTGGAGGAGAGGGTGGAAACACTTGAAGGAACAGCTGCAGAGCATGCGGCAGACATCTCAGGTATTCAAAAATATATTTAAATTGAAATAAATTAATATACCTGATTAAAAAAATACGAATGCGCATTACTCAGCTATTGTTCATTTCGGCTGGCAAACTGTTTCTCTTAGATAATAAAGCAACAAATTAATATAAATATCACATTTAATTTAACCCTTTAGATTTGGACAGTGATGTGTCAAGCCTTAATGGTCGAGTCGAAACACTGGAAGGTGAAACCAGCGAACTGGAATCAAGACTGACTGCTGCTGAAACTCAGATAGAAGGTTTGGGTGATTTATTAAGAGTAATCTGAATCAAAAGTCAGTTGACTTTTACTTGTTTTGCTAATGAAGTGATTTTTTTTCTGTTTCACCTTACATTGGGTCATCTGACAATGGACAATTGAAACTGTCAACAACCACCAGATGTTTCCTTCATCCTCAAATTTGATTAATTAGAAAGAATAGGTGTAAGGAAAATGGTCCAACTCAAGTATCATTACTAAAATTAAATTACAATCTGAGCAATGTGAACAAAAGAAACGTTCTCCTGACTCACGGACGTGACGATAAGTCACAAACACAGAAACCCTCCCAAGGTGATACAATTAATGTGTTATGTAACATCACCTGTAAACGCCCCGAATTTTTTGTTTAGATTTGCAAGTGACAGATGTTGAACTTGATGCGAGGATCAGTGATCTAGAGGAGGGAGGAGATGCCGTTAATGGTAACTCTTTGAGTCAAATCACTGCGTAATGTTCCCCTTTCTACAGTACACGGAACGCGTATCAGAAGTTTAACAATAGCGCATCAAAAGCACGGCGTGAAATTATTTCGTTCTCTCCTTTGTTCACTTCGTTTCCAAAATGATACACTTTTTGTGTACTGAGACTGCTCTTCAAAATATAATATTGATGTACAAGCAACATGATTGAATATTTTCATGAATGTCACAAACCAGCTTCTGAAATTGCTATCATTTTGGAAACGTACAGAACAAAAGAGAGAATACAAGAATTGCACGCTGTGCTTTTGAAGTGTTATTGTTCCAAAAATGATAGGAATTTCATCCCTTGACATGTTCGAATTGCTTAAATGCATAGAATACGATGTTTGGAGTAACATTGTCCATTACAGATCCCTTTATTTCATTTTGCAAAAATTTAGTTTTGACAAATCATCACTTAAGTACCATGTTGGTTGTTGATTTTTGTACCCACCAATATATTATTTCAGAAACGACAATCGCCTTCCGTGCTGTGATGGATGGAACTGATGACGACAATATTCCTGATGAATCTACCGTGATATTTAGTGACGTGCAGCTTAACGAGGGAAATGGGTATTTATGCCTCTTTAGTATTCTGAACATGCGGAGTTTAGGTGTGTGTAATATTCTTATTGTTCTATACACATTCAAAGCGATTTACACTTGTCGACTAGCATCAATCGGTATGTGAGGCGGAGTGAATGCACAGAGCAAGCGAAAGCCCAATACTCATTCTATAACGTTTATTCCCTCTTTGGACATCTGTCCTTACAGTTTAGTAATGTCTTAACAACAACTGAGGCAGATATGACATGAATTACTCTGCCAAAGATAAAATAAAAATAGGCATGAGAAGTGTAATGCAACAGACAT
>JBCAUI010341518.1:0-15054 GCA_038406195.1 Haplosyllis anthogorgicola | reverse complement strand
TGGAACAGTACAGTTTCAACCAAATGTCTGTTGCATCTTAGTTCTCATGTCCATTTTATTTTATCTTTGGCAGAATAATTCATGCCATATCTGCCTCAGCTGTTAGTAACTGTTAAACAAATGTAACATTTGTGCTACCAGTTGTCACCAATGAAGGAATAAACGTTATGGAACTAATTTTAAGCTTTTGCTTGCTCTGTGCATTCACTCCGCCTCACAACCGATTTATGCTACTCGACATTTGCAAAAAATCTGAAATTGAAATTTCATGTATAATATTTTTGAAACTATCCAAATCTGTACGTGATGATCGTAGTGTTTCATTCGTAGATATTGCAATTCGTCCAACAAAGCAACTGTCCAAAGTGAAGAAAACTGACCAAATTGAGGTGCACTTCAGGTAGCTTTTCAATTTGATAGATATCTGGCCAAAAGGCCGCGTAATCTGTTGGGTTTATTGAAAAATTAAGTTGTTCTTTTCGAAAAGAACAAAAAACATAATCCCTATCTTCTATTAAATGCGAGAACGGGAGGAAATGATAAATCCTCCACTTTCTTTCCTCTGAACAAGTCAAAGAAACCAAAGTGTATATTTCTGCAAATATTTCCTGACTGCTAGATTACTCGAAGAGCTTATCGCTAAACTAAACAAATTACAAAGCAGTTTTCACAGCACGTTCCCTCTACTCACTTTTCAAAAGACAAGCTTGCTTGAACTGAAACCTTTCTGCCGAAATGTCAAGTTAAAAGATCATTGTTTAATGTGCCGTAATTATTCCACAGATGCATGAATAAAAGCCGTGGTATTTGCGCGTCAAAAATACTAGAAATGATCCTATTTTGTGAAATAGTAAAAACAAACTATTGCCGACGTAAGTCGGTCATGTGAGGCCGTTTTTTTGGTATCTGCGTAGGCTGCGCTGTAGCGCAGCACGTGCACTGCGTTCATGCTGGTTAGCCTCGCTCATACTGTTAGTATGAGCGAGGATCTGCAACGATGGAGATCTAGAATTGACAGATTTTATTAAATGTTTTGAAACTGGAGGATGCTGGACCGCCTCCTAAACCCCCCCACCACCCCACACCTTATATGGCGCTGGGAGGGAAATTCAAGAGCGAGGCTGTAACCGACAGGTTGTCTATCTCGTTCTCTTCAGTTTCAACCAGCCAAGGCATTACGGCCGCTAAATTTGCTTTGGTGCTTAAACCTTTAATTTTGCAAACGATTGGATGTAATTATCCCAAATTTGCCATGGACTTGGCAATCACATGGTGATTTAATTGTAGCGGCACAAATGTTCACGGGTCATAATTGTCACATGATGCACAGATTGATGTTTACTTCCATACATCATTGCAACATTAAAAATTAACAAGATTTTAGCTTGTTGTCCTGACACAACGATATCGGTTTCACATGGAATTTAACAAACGCAATTTCTCACACAATGTGGTTATCTTGTGACCAATTAAGCAAAGGAGAGACATCACTGGTAAAGACAATACAGCCACCATGCAGCTTATTTCATGTGAAATGTGATATAATTGTGCCAATTATTCCAAGCGACCTGATGAGAGCTTCAGACCACTTTTTGTACAAGAATATTTCACTTCAATTTAGCACTCGGATTTCAGAAGGAGTAAGATGAAATCCCTCCAATCAAGTGTCGTGACTAAGATCGAAAAGTGTACTTAAAATATTTCAACGCATCTGAAGATTTAATTGCAACTGCCACATGCTTTGTTAACCAAACTCTCTGATGACACTTTCAAATGATAAGTATTAACATGGACACAGAAAGTTATGTAACTCCAGATGCTCATGATATTATGTACTATTTCGCTTGTAATTCTGATGTAAGTATACATATAAGTAAAAAGTGGCTAAATACGACGTAATTACAAATAATGTACATCAAATAAGAGCATTAAGTTAGAAAGAAATATTGGGATCCTACAAGCATGCGATCTGTTATCCAAAATATTCCGGTGTATTGGCCACCATATATATCTCAATATTGGGTTAATATTAATATCAAGAAAAACACATCTTGAAGTCCAGTTGTCAATAATATGAGGTAACTGTTAAGTGCTCTTCACACTTTTTAAGGTCTCCGGTGGCTCAAGGCATAGGCTGCTCTATTTACTTGGCTATGTACTGGTGGCAATATAAAAGTTGATATCTCCTGGAAGAAATAGATATCCATTCTTGTCCTGAGATTTCTCCAACTGATAAAGCTGTGCCAGACATGTCTATGATTAAGGCACAGAACTAGGTCTCTCTCTTCCGTTTAAACGTATTCAGCTACATGTCGGGCGCATAGATGTCTCCAGTCAAAGTTTCCAAAATTATAACACAACTGTTCTTACCTCAACATCAATACATCATATGAATTGGATGGTTTCATTTTATGCAAATCATCAGCTGTGACAATCATTTCAAAACGCACTTTGCGGAAATACATTCTATAAAAAAGAGGAACTTAGTTCTGCTTTTTTATATGGGGTTGACAGGTTGATAGCCAATTAATGGATAAAGGGCAATTCGTAGAAGAAATCACGAATAACAGGTCCCTTCAGAGAGTTTCAGAACAAATTATAAACACCTTAAAAACGAATTGTAAATGATGATAAGAAAGCATTGTAAGAGATCTTCAGAACAAATGAATGAAGAGTAATTACATGTAAGAATTAAATGTTATCTTCGTTGAACAGCTCCAAACAGAGTTTAATCTTTCTTTCTCACGGAAAACTCTGTGAAGAAAGTACGAGATATTCAGTGTAGTATTCAATGCTTAGTTTTATCAATGTATAAAGAAAGTAAATTCAGAAAAAATGGCGGAGATGTAAATATGTACATGTATATGAACATCATGTAATTTGCATTCCTTTGTAGTAAAACAAAGTCCCACTACTCTCGTTTTTGCACACAAGATATGTCTGTGAGGCTATGTAATACCCACATTGTTAACAGATTGAAAAAAGACTGTAACCAAATACAGAACACGGGGCAATGGTGAAATATGTTTCGAGCGACAAGGCCTGACTCGGTGAACCTATTTAATGCTGAGTGATTCCATCTCGGTTTATGGGGTTGTCTGAAGTACGAAAAGCAGCTTTAAAGGCTATAACCTTCCACGGAAGACAGAGAAGAGCCCTAAAATGGAAAAAATTCATTTGGGCAAAAAGTTTCACAACGGTAAATCTAAAGCCTCTAATGTAGAACACTTTGAAAAACAATTTACGATTTATTCATGTCTTTGTTATGAGCATTTACATGGAATTGCCAAGTGACATAGTACAATTTGGCTCAAAAAGAGCCATTAAGAAAACCCCTGTTTTCATACGATATTGATTTCACTGCGAAAATAAAATAGCATGTTCTCGTAGAAGAAAGTACAATATGTATTATTTGAACCAAACTTTCCGTCTTTCAGTCAAAAAGATAGATGTCTTTCCATCCGTACGAGTGCACAAATCAGTCTTCGCAGCCACCGGAGACTTTTGAAACAAGTTAGACTGATGGACCCCCATTTAGCTTTCTGTGCGGTCTCCTGGGTGCCGCCAGTAACGATGCGGACCATCTCTGCACCACTGGATGGAGGGAACCACCTCCCAGCCACACAGAGATTTAGAAGTCCAAATTAATTTTAAATTATCTCATCCTCGGGGATTTACCATTGTCATTCATAGCTAGGATATCGCTTCTATTTTGACACATTTCATTTCACAGTGGTTTCTAAACAAGTATTATTTTGTAACATCAAAACAGAAAAGACGTTGTATAACCCTCTTCGGAGGGTTTCAATTCTACAGCTGCAAAGAGTCGAAAACACTGGGGAGAATTTGGAATCAACTGGTAACAAGAATACTACGGAACTTCACAAAAAGCTTTATGTTATGTACTGATAGTGTTAAGATTTGCCTCTCTTACTAAGTCTTTAACTTTTCATTTATCACAATGAAACGTGAAATGGTACCATCCACATCCTTATGCCTGCGATACTAAAATAGTTGCCATCATCTATTCGTGTCTGCAAAATTTATGGAAATAAATGTACTTGTCACCGAACTAACAATAATGCAAAAGTTAACTGACGTGCCTTTTACCATCTAAATCACAACAGAATAAAACAATCATTTTAAAGTGACGGATGTCTATATTCGAGTTTAGTTTCTGAAAAACTGATTTAAGAATCTGTGTAAACATAACACAGTATGAACATGAATGAATCAGGCTGTAATGTATCTTTTCTTGACGGGGAATGTAGGCAATCTAAAAGAATTACCCACTTTGCTACTGAATGTAAGAGATGGCTGAAGTAAGAATGAGCAAACACGGTCCCTGTCTGCACCCTCCGAACATGCCATTCCAGGAATATCGTCCTGTCATTTTGTGCACGTGTATTTATTAGAGATTTATCAGAGATTTCGGTGGATACATTTAAGTACTCGAGCAAATGATACGACAAAGACATAAACGGTTGTTCAAATATTATCTCAGCTTTACAATTCATTCTTTGCTAGGTTTAACGAACATTTCTTTTGACATGTGACACTGATGTCCTGCACTTCCGTCCTGGTAGCTGTCAGCTTACTTGTTAAGCAGCGTCTCCAGCGACAGCAGGCATAACTAACTGTGGCTGCAAACTACCATACATATGTATACAGGTCTGTATTTTAATAATCTTAACTCTGCAATACAAAAAAGTTTTGTAAGACGGCTTAAATTTTAATATTGAATCTGTACTGTTATGTTAATTAGTTACATACAACCTTAAAAGGACCAGGGAACACTAAGAACACATTCAATTTACATGCAGTCGTGACCCCTAGTGATGACAGTCACTAGATTTGTGGATAACAAATTTTTGGCAGCTCTGAGCTTTCTGAAAGCAGAATAGTATAATAATTAATAAAGATAGACTACTATAGTATGGCGGTTATTTTTTGACAACCATTGCGGACTCGCAAATCCAAAGCTATTCATGAATTTTTAAAGCGCTGATTAAATCCTGACTCACTACGTCTAGTCTCATTATCCAACCTCTTTGCTGACACAATCAGTTTGGTCATGTAGCAATTCCCTCAGCCAGCACCACATAAATAGTCTTTTGTGGATTGAAGACACCGAAATCCTCCTTTATGAGAAACTGAGCTCCAGTAATTATCTTGTGTGACAACAGTATTAACACAAAGTCCAAATTAAACTGTTTTAATAACCAGTACACGGAATTGGTATCAGTTTGGGAACAATGGCGCATCAAAAGGACAGTATGAAATTCTTATGTCTTCTCTTTTGTTCTAGACGTTTCGAAACTGATACAAATTCCGTGTACTGCACCCGGCACGCGTAGTTTTTACTAAAATCCAACCCGGACATATGCTTTTACTACAATTCTTTAATGCACCATCGATTAAGCCTTTCATTCCCTCCTTTAGCTAAAATACAAATTTGGCCAGGCCGAAAAGAGCATGCAGAAAAAGCCTTTTGGATTTGATAAGTAATTATTACGTGAGTCTTTGCTAAATATCATACAGATAAGGGTATTTAGCAGTAGCTACATTACCTTTGTCGCTAAGTTACTACAATGAGAAAATAATGGTCTCTATCAAGAAACCAAGAAAGGGCTTTAGAAAGAATCCAATAGAGAAAAATGTTTCTTTTACTTGCTTCACTGCCTACTCCGATGCTTTTATAAGTAACCCTAAATCCCAAGGCTACTATCTTACTAAACATTTTGTCAGTAAATATCCACAGAAGTACTCAACCTGAATCCTAATGGGATTGAATCGGTAAATATAGCAATGAAGAAAGATATGGTCAATGTGCACTTTCAGAGAATTTATGTGCAACAATTCACAAGAATCGGCCAATTATCATTATGTCAAGAAAGAGTTTTTGATTTTGTAGTCAGAAATACGCATCAAAATTGCTTAAATAAGGACAAGTTTCACACTGGTGCAGCATGACATTATTTCGCGATACATACAGGCCACATGGGCCATGTATATTGCTCAAAATGTACTTCTATATCCCAATATCAAACCATTGGCGGATCTAGGGGCGCCGCCTGCACGCGCCGCCCCCCCCCCAACGGCCCAAATTTTCTTCGTTTTCATGCGCTTTCTGCTAAATTTTGGGCGAAAATAGGGGTGGCGCCCCCCCCAACGGGAAATCCTGGATCCGCCCCTGCAAACTGATTCTAAAAGCTCCCGTTTCTTCTGATGCAACACGTTTTCCATTTACTCGGTAAATTTATGTGTAGAAACAAATTTGTACCAAACTAAAACATAATGCCTTCAATATCGCACAGTATATTCGTTTCTTACTGAACAAACACTGGAATATCTTTTATGACGCTAGCTGCAAAATGATACATCAATGTTTATTCACATAAATTTCAGATAGATTTCACCATGTCTGCCGTATTTTTCATTGATCAGTGTCTGCATTTAATACTTTTCAGCAGTTGCTGTTTTCATTATCTTACATTGCAATTGCTATTCACATATTTCAGCACAGCTTCTAGATCGGTAAGAAAGTTTTAATTGCAGAAGAAAACCGATATTTCATTATTGGCGCACATAAAGAAGCGCAGACGTTGTAAAATCTGCCACCTGTCGCTGAGCACACCAATCTGAACATTTACCAATGTCTGGCACTTTTCGTGTGGTAAACAAATACTTGAGTCCAGACGTACATGTCTAGATTTTTTTATTCCCACAACTGTACTCAATACAGCCATAAGGTTTTGTTTCCTGTGTACCAGCATTCAGCATTATGATTATCACATACTTTCCCTCTTTAAAATGGTTTACAGTTATTATCATTTATATACCCGTTAGTCTGAAAGATTTGTATCACTGGGCAACCCGCATGTGATTTAGACTGCACCGTCCACCCACCAGATTACAGGCCAGTGCATGACATGCTTTGAAGTGTTATCAAACTTGATCGGGATGTTCCATTTGCCTCATAAAACAGGATCCATCTGACATTTATTGTGAAATAAAATTTCAATAAATGTACCAAGTAATACAAGGAACGAGTATTTCTATCCCAAATTAATACAAAGATGCCATAGGTTTATATGAAAAGGTGGTCTTTGTAACCTTGCTGGACAGAACATAAGATTTTAGTCTTATAAATCTGCCGAAAATTCAGTTAACCAGAAGCATTAATGTCACTTTCCATGTGTCCCTGTGCAACCCAATATTTTAAGCAAAAGGAAAAATATGATTCTATCTGTGCGTTTACATTTTGCTTCACTCCAATAATCAAAATGTGCCCATCAAAATTGATAATCCATCGTACATTTAAAGAGATTTACTTTGACAATTAAATCATTCTTAAGAGGGTCTAAAGTGTTGCATATATAGTGCATCGTAATCTGTTACATCAATCCTAAAAATTATCACGTTTAAGGCTAGTTTCTTAATAAGCCCCATTATGGGCGTTGTGGCCCATGATGGGCCTTTGGTTTATTTAACCCACTAACATGCGACCAAAGAACTACGAAACGAAATGAACAATTCGATGTAACCACCTCATTTTGAAAGGTTTCCAAAAATTATTGTTGTGCGCGATTTACATTCGATATTTTCCAATGAAAAGGATGAAGGTTGATCAAGTTTCCAATATCCCAGGTGTAAAGGGTGTAATATGTTGAAATCTGTGCTTCACTTGACCTTATATGATGTGAAGGACACGTTTCATAGACCACATAACAAGACCCATACAGGATATGGACAAAGAGGCCATTCCCTTTACTTTGTTTGGCTCTGAAAGGCACTGCAGTTTCAGTATCTATGATATTGGATGACTACACCAACACTGAACTACATCTTGTACTGCAAAACATCATTTCCCTGCTCAAAAGTAATCATCTGTTTCTGGCACAAGACTACAAAGGAAATGAGCAGCCATGCAGTACACTTGCAATACTTCTACGGGAAATTGTAGAAATGTGCTACGGCGTACAAGTTCCAGGGACACTAAAGAACATGCCTTAGTGTTGGCAACAGACAAACGTATAAACAAGCCCTGTTTTGGGAACACAAATATCATAGGTTACACATTGACGTGTATCTATTAAAACATTGTCAACTGTTTGATTCTGAATTCAAACATTGTGTGTGTTGAAGTGAGAACAACTGCCTGATACTGATACATCCATCACTTTTGTCTTAAAGCTGTAATTGTTAAGAAAGCATATAGAGTGTCTGAACAGAAAGGTCGATATGATATCGTGTGTTTGTGGTTCGGTCGTGAGAAAAGCGCTATTACATGTTAAATTAAACAATTGATCGGATTTCCCCAACTGGGGCAGACCGTGACGAAGAATCTCTCAGAATTCTTCATTCTTTCCCCCAATCCGTAAGTAAATGCTAACTGATAATTAGGCTCAAATGTTGATAATGACGAACAACTTTTCAACCGTAATGGCTTTCCTATTTGTGAAAAGACTAATTTGAAAAAGCCCAATGCGAAATACTATCTTAATATTTAACTATTTTCAAACTTTTCCAGCCGATACAAATTAGAACCATACAACTGGTGACAGTTCCTGTGTTAACTTGATTAAAATGTGTAGGCAATGTGTAGGCTTTTTGATCAAACCAGACGCAGTAGATACAGTCTCTTCTCATTTAGAGACAACTTGTAGTCAAAGCATGTCTGAGAATCTAACCCAGAACGCCGCAAATCTTAACTACATTGTATCTGACTCCGTTTTCATTACACTTTATCACCAATAAAGAATGAAAGATTATAATGGACACTGTAGCCTCTTTTGGGTTAATGATTTAAGTTCAGTGGTAGATTATCTGATTTTTGCAACAAAGGAAAGGTCACTCCAGGTTCACATAATACACTTTCTTTTCGAATTAAACATAGAAATAAATCTGTAGATGTGAGCCAAATATAAAATATCTCCAAATGTTTGCATAAAGTATAAACATTCTCTCTCACATTTCACGCTCGCGCGTAAAGTGTTGGAATTTTCAGACACTTGTAAAATGTACAGAAATGTCACACAGTTCTCCGAAAATGATTAAAGTCATCTCTTGGCTGCACAATTATCTCACGCATACGCTTTCTGTATTTTACAGGAAATTATGAAAGAATGAACAAAATAAACCCAAACCAAATGTACAACACTCAAAGGTACCTACCCTAACGCTTCGAATTTCGTTTCATCGAATACACCTCAGTTTGTAAAACTTGATGAAAGCTTTTGCCGAAGCAAGTTAGGCACCATCACATCGATTATGTAAAATGGCAGTTATTTCGTTTCCCTTCATTCAAACTAGACTGAACACACATAAGTGGGTTGATAAATCTCCACTTTTGTTGAATTCAGCAGTTCGTTACTTTGTAACCAATAAACATCTATTATATTTAATGTGAAGAACATCAATGTACGCATTAAGTGAACTATTTAATTACTATGCCATGGACGTCACTTCCAAAAGAGTACACAATAACTAGATGATGTAAATCATCCATGTAATTAGAAAATCAATTAAGGCGACATGCCCATCACAGGTTGAAACATTTTCCATTCGTCCGCAATAAATTTCACAGTTGTCACTCAGAAAGCTATTTGATCTTGTACTCTTGTCGCACCTGTCCTAACAACATCTATTCGAGATTAATTAACTTGTACGTCGATAGGGATCAGACAAAGAAGTCCTTCAATTTCCACAAGTTGTTAATCTTCAAAATTTCATTTCATTTCATACAGATTTGTCCTAAGTTACTGCAGATTGTCACTTTTTGAAAGAGGCACTTGGGTACCAAATATTTTTTTCAACTCAACTTTAAACCACATATCATGCTTCTTATTTGTGGATATTCACTAGGTTCAACCCTTGCCAACATAGTCCGCTGAGAATAAAGAATTACAATGCTATTTCCCAACAGACAACGGCAGATAACAATGGTATATATCTTCGTACTAGAATACACCATTTCATTTACCGCTCTGTGCTTTTTGCTCAGAGTCTTCAGAGACAAGAACAGCAAGTTCCACGCAAGTAGCTGCTGTCGCCCTGCAGGACAAGGAAATTCAATTCAAAATATCTCACGGGTGCGACTTTTACTTACACATATAGTACGGATGGTTCATTCGAAATCTCCGTATCTAATAGAAGTTCTGCTCGAGTAAAAATATTCATAGATCTCTATCTCATTTGACTCTGTAGTCGTAGTGCATCGATGTACATAAAATCATGGGCTTAAATATGACAACGGGTTTTGACTGTTGTGCACTTTCGGACGTACCAATGGCAGTTTACATGCATGTTGATATCAGAATGGTGATCGTCAAATGTAGAACACTTGTCGTATGAAACTTTCTATTATTCTGCGTACATTTCATTCAACCAATTACGAAGTTTATCTCTTCAAGCTGTAATTGTTTGCGGCACCATCGGGCAGAGAGATTAAGAGAACAACACAGACGTGCAGACCAAACAGTAAACAGTGTTAAGAGATTTTTCTGAATAAAACAACTATTTCTTCACAAGCATAATTAGAAGAGGTCATGTCTGCAGACTAAACAACTATAAAGTGGCCCTTTACACCAATAAACATAACTCTGAAGAATCTTCAAGATGTTCAACAGGGATACATAATAAAAATATATGATTCATTACCGGCAATAGTGAATGTTTTTGTGAATCCATCCAACGCAGCTTGAAAGCGTCCACGATTTCAAAGATCAGTTACATCTTTTACACATGTTAACTATTTGCATTGTCAAAGCAGATTGCTTTTTTTAGTCGTTTGGGAGAAAATAAAAGTTAAATGTACAAATGGAAAAGTGATGTGGCATTTTGTTCCACGTATTTGCTCTGAAGTCCCTACCAAATAGACCTTTGTTGAAGTTTGATATTTACTTTTACATCTTAAGGGCAATTTCCATTCAGATCATGTCTCGAAACTTAAAGCAGAAAATCACAAGTCCCAACTGTATTGTAGCTGGTTGCAGTTTCATTGCACTTTATCAGCAATAAAGAAGTGGATGACGGATCACCAACAATCGGTCCTAAAGCTAGTTCAAAAATGGATTTATAAACAGATTATAGCAAAGTTATCTGTAACGTTTTTATTGTACAGACTGTATCACTTATAGTTCTGCAAGAAACGATGCCCCTACGATAAGACTTAGTGGGCGTCGGTACGAAAAAATTGATCGCAATTGATCCCAGTTTTCGAACTATAATGCTATCATGTCCCGTTGTCAGATCACGAAAAGGAACATAATGTTTTATGACAACATTCGATAAAGCGATCACTGTATGTAATCGCAGTTCATTTATTTTTTAATGTTAGCACGTCAAATTCCCCACAACATATTATTTGCGTTAAGTATTAAGATCCACCATTTATTTGTAATATCACACACTTTAATTTGCCTTGTGAATTCTGGTCCCTTGGTACCAAATTGACAAATTTATATTCGTGTATCATCTGCTGTTACAACGCAATACGAGTATGAATAAATGACCACATTGTTTGATTATGGTCGACCTGACGATGCACAGAACATTAATATCGGGTATTTGCGCAAATTTCTCCCCGTGGATCTATTGACCAGGATTATATAAGTGTTGACAGTTCTTGCATTCACTGGATCAAAGCTCTCTGAGGCTTTAGCAAAAGACCTGTCTGGGTAATTTGGCTGTAAGCTTTAAGCCTACCAATATTCTGTGCGTGTCTTCCAAGTTAGGAGGAAAAAACAAGTCCCCAAATTGCATTATGTCTGGCCAAATTTGCATCACATTCATTGCTATTAGCTGTTATATGAAAGATTATTACTATTGAATGTTCCCCGCAAGCTGGTGCAACGACAATTAATCTAAAGCTGTGATCTTTAAACTATCCACTGGGATTTCTTAATTGACCATTATTCAGAACAACTACGTACACATTGACTGACCACTACTGCCTTATTTTCAGTTATGAGTTCCCCTAAGGATTTGAAATGTGTTGCTCACAATTTGAACGGTTTCTGTTTGAATATCAAAGGTTATTGAAAGTCACTGTCCTGTAAAAAACAGGTTGGAAATATTCTCAGATTTTTAACAGGTCAATTTTCAGCTGAAGACATATCTAAGAGATTTTTGGGTTCTAATTTGAAATAACTGTTACCAAACTGCGGCCTAAACGTTCTTTGTCGGCAACTACAACTCATCACTAAAATATACAGTCAGACGAGTCAGTCTCGAGTGACTTAAATTTATATTTAACAATTAATATTATGGTCAACTTGAATGAAAGTTCCCAAAGATCTTCTCTAATCCCAAGAGTACGTGAACCTACTTATTGGAATACAGGCCACGTATCACACCTGCGCCTTTTTGTAAACCTAGATAATTTTAAGTCAGTCAGCTAATCAGACCGAAGTGAATCAAAACCGTGTTACGGCCATAACTACATATTGTACAAGTCAATGGGACGTGCTGTGTCATGACGACTGTGAAATGGACATCTTAAGATGACCATGGAAAATGAAATTAACTGACGAAAAAGACCTGGTTATCGCATTTGTGTAGGATTAGTAAAATGCAGATCATGACCGCTGACGGAAACAATGAACTCATTACGAACTATTGAAAGATAATAAATATGACATAATTGCCGGTTTTGTTTGTAAAGTAGGCTGATCAGGCCTCTCTTTGGATGACATAACCCTTAGAATTTGTCACATTCGTTAAATCTGAAGAATGAACAACACTCTGACAACTTTTCCTGATGATATATTATGTCAACCACACACTACACTATGTTAAATTCGAGTCATAAGTGCACTACGATCAGCGGAGTCCCATGGGATACAGTCAACCTTAAAATCGTGACATGGTTTCAATCTTCCTGGGATAGTACGTAAAATCTGCCCACTTCATACTATCTATCGATGATATTACCAGGGTTTTGGGATCTACTGTTATCAATCACATGGACACAGCCCATGTTCAAACCATCGTGTAAAGCACATTATCGTAAGATATTTGCTCAAATGCACATAATGCAAATATTCGTAAAATTTACATATTTGTACTTTTCCTCTGTGGAAAATTACCTCCGTACAACAACAAAACGGTGTTTCGCAATAGATCATAGAAGCTGGTGAGACTCTAAAACTTGTTATTCCCACGGCTGATTTGCTCGTAGTTTCCGCTTTGCTACATCTATGGTCTCACAAGGAGGTGGCTGAACTTGTAATAACGAATTGTTGATTGTTTATCATAGGAAACACAGAACATATCAGAGGAACGTCCATGTGGTCGGGGAAAAACTCACGTTTTGTCCTTTACGTTGTGCCTCTGAGAGCAAAATCTTTTCAATTTTTACGGCACGTGGTGCGCAAGCATTTTGCCCATTTCTGCGGTTTCCTTGACCTAAAACCCACTATACCCGCAGCTCACTTCCTAGTTACATCACATCTGTCTTCCTTATGCTCATCAATGGCATATCCTGATGGAAAGAGACAGTGAAGTCTTCAAACAGGTGCGCACATCTTGCACAGAACCATGAGCAATTGCGAAACAAACTGGCATATTTTAAAGAAGTACTGGTAATTCAAGTTGACTTCATCCAAACGTGAGGCATGGTGAGAATTTGGGCCAAGGTAAAGTTTATTATTGCGTTCTTAAATAAATATCAAAAGGCGGGTAGAAGTATTCTTCCACCATAAACATGTAAATTCACATTCAAATTGCTTTTCAAACATTAGAAGCAATAAAATCAAAATCAACTATACCTTGGTAAACCTTTAGAGCTAAGTAACTATCATTTTCTTAAAAGTGGGTTAATTAGTTTGCTAATTGGAATCGTTTCTAAGTTATTTAAGTTTGACATAAAGTAAAATTTGAGTGAGACGTGATGCCGGAGGTGGTGTTGACAAGTGAACAATCTGCGGAGTCGAACCATTCTTTAATTTCTGTTTTCATTGTCCTGTGGCAAAATACATCACCCAGCTGTTTGCAGCTTCATTACTTGGATGTAAGCTAAAGACATACTATTATTCTTTGCATGTTTGCAAAGTAAATTGGGAGAAAACAAATCCCAAATTGCATTGAAGCTACCAAAGTTTTCATCATATTTATTGCCATTAGCGGTTGCGTAAAGCCTCATTGCTATTGTAATCCTTTCCAAGCTGGTACCATAGCAATTTAATCAAAACTTGTACAATTGAAAACATTCCGATAAGAAACAAGGTTTCAGTAGTTTCTAAAATAGGTAGCCATTTGGCCGCGCGAGAAAGGAATGTACACCTTCAATCCAATTTCATAAAAAGATTCGAACATTGTAAGCGAGCATACATTGTACTGCAAAAATGATAGCAATATAAGCATAATGTGAAAACAGTTGCTGATACATATCTCACAGTCTACGCTTCTCTACGAGGTTTTGGAACTTTTCACATTTATAGATATCTGCATAAAACATGGATAGTTATCTAGTTGAACTAATGATATTTCTCGTTTATGTCTGTTTCATCTAGATCTTATTTATTGCTATCTAGTTATTTTGGGGCCTTCAATACATCTAGATATCTAGATAAATCAATCTGCAATAGTTCAAAACCCCATCCAAAACAGATGTTCCATCGTTATATTGAACTTTTGTCAAAGAAATGACATCCGTCAGAAAACTGATGCAAGTAAATAATCCATACACGATACGTACGCTGAAAAACAATTGTTTCGCAACAAAATCACCCGACTTTCTTCTTTCTTTAGCATGGAAGTGGCCGTGCTCCATATTTCTTCAGATATGGACCACTTAGCTAATTACTCAACATGAATGTGATAACGTTTTTACGTGGCAGCAACTTGAACATAACTTAATCAGTCGAATATATCCAGTTCTTTAGATGGCAGTCATGTACTGCATGTCATGTCCATGCTATGTGGCTTTGTTCAAAATCTTTCAGAAATTCAAATAATAAAAATTCATGTCTACCATGTGTCTAGGTATGGCACCAGCATACACGGCCTTCACCCCCAGCACACCGCTACCAGCCTAACGGTCAGCCTTGA
>JBCAUI010341407.1:0-15055 GCA_038406195.1 Haplosyllis anthogorgicola | reverse complement strand
AATAGAAATGGCTTTAAGCTTTCGCTTGCTCTTTGCATTCACTCCGCCTCACCACCGATTGATGCTAGTCGACATTTACATCTTTGTAATATTTGTAGCCTACTTGCCTCCTTTTCTGCTGACATGATCTTGTTTTCATTCAAAGCCTGCATCTTTCGAGCCTGTTCTTCAATTTTTAAATTCGTCTGTTTCTCTCGTTTTAGTTCATTTTCGTAAAATCTCGAACCTAACAATGAAAATAACCAAAGATATTTTAAGAAATAGTCAAATGGTCGTTTAGTTGACGGTTGCTTATTTTAGTGGAAAATTCCCAGGAAAGATCATGGCCTGTCGTCTCATACTGCAAACTGCAATTGTATTTTTGTCTATCGAATGAAATTCGATGACTATGTGGTTGTCAGCCTAAAAAAAGTGACCATCTAGGGGGTAGGGGTGTAGGTGGGATGGGGGTTGCAGGGGTGAGGGGTAGGGCACCTGACAGATACTACCAGAGACAACCATTCCAAACTCAAGAATTTGGTTTGGAGATGAGGGGGCGCTGCCCCCTGCGACCCCATGTAATCCCTATTTTGGGGGCAGGGCATGAAAAAAATGCCATTTTTTAAAGTTTAGGCCTTTATGTTGAATTGTGAAATCTTATTTTTAGGTCAAATATTTGCTGTTTGTCTTTGTATTCAGGAAGATAATCTTTAACAAGCTAAAAAAATAATTTGTCGGTGGCCAATTTTCATAAAACTTTCATTTTTTGGAATTGGGAGCTGTGGGATTTTGGTACTGGTCGATTTTATAAACTTACTTTCAAATGTATACATACCACTATCAGTTTGGTGGGGTGGGGTGGGATGGGGTGGTGGTAGGGGTGAAGTTGGTTGGTGTAAGTTGGTAGTAGGTGGGGCGGGGTGATCACAGGGGGTAGGGTGGTAGAAGGGGTGGGCCATTCGATAGACATGAGGCCAAAAGGCTGTCTCGTTCAGAAATAAGTGCCGTGATGTCACAATGAAAACGCATTTTAAGTAATGCACCTATTATGATATCACATACGTTACCTTTGGAAGTTTCGTATATAATCTGATTGATTCGTTCCTTATCCAAGCCCTGCATTCCAGCCTTGTGGTCATTAAGTGCCATGCGAGACATCAGTTGTTTTTCACCATTACCACCAGAGGGAGCTGGTAATTCATCTTTTGACATCTTGGCTGCATCATCAGTCGACGGTTTAGCATTGTTATGTATTGCTGGCGCTTCGGTAACGGCTTCTGTCCTTTGTTCACTGATTTTATCCGCTATGTTTGATTCTGTTACTTCGCTGGTTCCCGTCACCGCACAAACTGAAACATGCAGACATGTAAACATGAATTAAAACTTCGCTTGTCCAAACAGAATCCTTTTGATGTCAATAGCCAAATGTACGCAAGATTCTCCAAATCAACTTGTGTCCGACATACCTTTGTCGTCATTTCCCGATGTCCCAGTGACATCTGGAACAGCCCATCTGGTATCCATCCAGTCTTCTTCCATTTCAGTATCCGATATGTCACCAAACTCCGACATCTGCAACCAAATTGATTAAATAAATAGAAGTACAGTAAAGACTGTTTGAAAGGAAAGCCTGTGAAGCGAAAGTTTGTCTCTTAGGAAAAGAATTCTCTGCACCCAGTTGTATTAAAATGTATTGCATTCGGTCTGTCTCAAGAGAAAGATTCTCTCAAGCGAAAGAATTTCCTTGTAATTTTGACCTTTCTCTTAGCGCAGACTTTACTGTAATCTCAAAATATCATGCAAGCATAGGCTAAAATATTTAAATAGTAGACTTTACCCAGAAGTGTTCTCATTATCTTATGAAAGGTGCAAGACAATTAAAATTAACGAATAGTTGAGTTACCAAATGTAGAGTCGTTTTTGTTTTATTGTTTATTTCACTGCAGGCTGTTCATTGAATGAAATGAAGCTGAATGGAGGCCGAAGACAAAAGTGCAAACATTATGTTTGGTATGTAGATCTAACCTAGATCCTCTAATTTTTATGTATTGTTACAGTCTGTTCTTTTATGATACTAGAGTCTAGATCCAATTCACTGGACAGAAACGTCGTTTGGCTGAGCCCTCCCCCAATATTTCTACACACACACAGGTAGTCTACTTCTGGTCAGTTGTAATTGTCTGTCGAATGATAGAGTATGTGGTCGTCGGCCTAAAAAACTGACCATCTGAAAACTAGGCTCATCACACTTTCCACTTTCCTACACCAAGAAGTAGTACCAATGTTGCCATGATGTTTCTTTGGAAACATTCTGGCATCATATATTCATTCAAAAGTTACGTCATTCGACAGACACATGACGTTACTTTTGACGTAACGGCTCTAGTTGATAAATTTCTTGCTCACCCCCGAACATGTGAAAGAAAGTCTATGTATATTCAATTCACAAATAAATAAATTTATACGTTTTTATACATGTATGCATCATTCTATTTCCTAGATGGCAAAATTATACGGCAAATGCTGAAGACCAAAAGTGGTGAATTCGATATTGAGAGCATACACACGCTTATTTTACGGGAGCAAGGTACATATTTTCACACTGTGCAATCCGGTGCCACCTCAGTGTACACGATCCAACACTATTATTACAATCAACACAGTACGCGTTTAATTTAGTCCTGGAACCATTATTGATCTTTAGATATCAGTGACCTTGGTTGCATCGGAGAATGTGTAGGATTGGAGCGGTTGAATTTATCCCGAAATGATATCACCAAGCTGTATGCCCTTGCTGGTCTAACGCAATTATGTCACATTGATTTATCTGCCAACAGAATACAATCGATTGGTAAGCAATTTCACTTTTCTTTAATTAACTGAGATGATATTTCCTGAGTGCATGAATACTCCAATTCGAAGTATTTTATTTTACATTACTGTCAAAGTATTGAAATGCATTTGTTATCTTTTTTTCCTTCCAGAAGGCCTCCAAAGTTTGGATAATCTGAAAAGTCTCAATCTGGCAGGAAACTTGATAGGAAGGTAGTAAGCATTGTGACATTTGACTGGCAAAGTGAACATCTTTTCCTATGTTTATTATTCAGCAAAGTGTAAGGCCATCTGTTACCTAAGCGAACATTTTCTTTTTTCAGTGTGGAAGTACTCCGAAGTCTTTCTGGATTGGAAAAGCTGACTGATTTAAGACTAAAGGATCCAATACGAGATTTAAGTAACCCAGTGTGCATGAGGGAAACGTACAAAGCAGATGTTAGAGCCGTACTTCCTAATTTGCTCACTTTAGATGGTAGGCCCGAAGTCCTCTAATACATGTGTCACTTCACTCCCACGAAACTGTGTACACATGCACATGTACATTCAAACTTTGTGATCCCAGTTGGCCTAATATCAAATTTTAAGACGTACATGTATTTTTGTGTCTGTTGAGATATTTCAAACAATTTTAAGGATAATATTGATTCGTTGAAAAGTTTCGATCAACGATCGCTGCGGATATTTATCTCATGATTCATGTAGTTTATCATGCTAGTCAGTTGCTAAATTAGTACGTTAGTGATTATTTTATTTTTATCTTGACAGGCGAGAGGCTAACAGGAAAGGGCAGCGAAGTTTTCAGAATGTTCGAAGAACTCGATAAAGCACTACCAGGTAAAATATAAAAAGTCAGTAAATTAAATACATATACTGACTTATATTTTTTAATTTCACAGCCATATTCGTATTTTTCATCACATTACTTTAAATCATGCACAATACAATTAAATATTTGCAATAGTTTCTTTAATTTCTTCGTGGCAATTTAGATATATACCAGTGGTCTCCTTTGAAACCAAAATCTACATTTATGAAAAGACGTTTTCTTACAGCTGGAAAATGTACAAAAGGTGTTACTGAATCTGATCAGCCGGGTCCGTGGGTTACAGCCGACTACTGGAAGCCATCACTAGAATTTGAAAACTCCAGTTTGGGAGATGCTGACAAACAACTTCAAGGTACAGTAGAACTACATGTACTTTTGAGCGACAGCCAGCTTTTGCTTCCATAACGTATCATAAAAAGGAGGGTTTCGCTCAAAAGAGATATGATTACATACATTTAACACTAGAATATGTCACCTAAAAAGTGTCACATGAGAGAGAGTGTCACTCAAAAGAGATGTCGCTCAAAGGAGGCCCTACTGCATACACAAATACATACATGGAAGGTCACATAATTTGCTGATTAATTGTATCATTTTGTCGTGTAGCCTCACATTTTACATAACGTGTAAAGTAATAATGTATCACCTTTGAACGTGCACCTATGCATTTAACTGAACCTCCTAAATTACACATGAACGCTGCGATTGCATTAAATTAAGATTTAAACAAATATTTTAGATCTATTGGCTGAATGTCGGAGGGTAGGAAATGATGCCGAACAGAAAATAAAAGCAGCAATACAAGCCAAACAAACAGATAACGGTGCTACCTGACACATTTGACAAACTGGTACTGTCAATATAATAAAGCTAGGAACTGAAAACAGTCACTCTGATGCCAAAATGTGGTTGAATATGAGAAACTTTGCGGAGTTACTAATCTGTAACATACCATCTGATTGGATTGGATTGATCATGCGGGATCATACCAAGAACGTAAAATCCATTGTATTAGTCAATCTTAACTGATTGTGGCAAGCTCCAATAAATGTAGGTTATGCACCGATTCAGTATTTTTTTTTAAAAAGTATGCCTTTACACGGTCTGGTTACTAGATATTATTGCCAAATTATTATCGCCAAAAGCACATTTTATCTCCGGTGTACAGTGTTGAAAGCTAATATTCCTTGACCCAATGAACACGTTTGCCACAAATGAAGCAATATAGTTTACACAATTTACATGATATATCACATTTGAGGTTTTACTTAATTAACATTATTAATATTTCCCCATAAAGGGTACACACCTTAAACGTTTACAGCAAATATGAAGTAACATTTGTAATTTAATATAAAAATATATTTAAGAATAACGATTTGCCTAAAGTATTTGCAAAATGTAAATTACATGTACATTAATTTAACCACTCAACGTATGATTTACTGCCAAAACGATACTGTGCATGCATTAATATTTTACTTTTACAGTTAAATACAAAATACTTTGTACTTGTGCATGTGCATGTGCACTTATTTACAGTTTTGCAACATAATAAATTGCCTTTTACATATTGACACCTTTGCACAAATTTGTTCATGATGAAACGAACATTCTTAACATACTAACAAAACATTAGAATACGATACCAACAACAAAATAAATACGTACATGTATGTATTTGAAAAAACAACTAAACCGGAATCATAAAAGCTTGGTGACCAAAAATATTACTGATCATAGTACCTTTCGCATGCAAATGATTCATTATAAAATTTGCCAAAGTTTCCAAGGTGTGAAAATGGCTCTTAAAGAAATACTAACATACATGTACGTATATCACAATCAACTGTATTTTTTATATTACTCTACGAATGCTAGCCGGTGTAATAAATCGACTTTTGTGGCACTTAAGGACGACTGTTCCACCTGAGTACAATAAATTCAATCCATAATTTACCCAGTAATAAATAACTGCTTTAAACCACTAAAATTGTCAACGATATTTTGATATTGTTATGAAAGACTGATGTCATACGAATCACTAAAAACTGATAATTACGTTCTCAGTGCTTGAGGTAGAATTATGCTTCTGCTGCCTACGAAAGTCAACAATTCTGCTTGTCTGCTGCTTCTAAAATCCCATGATTCCAGAAGACTTACGCTTCTTAAACTTCTTTCTGCCACTCACTGGGCTTTTAAATGATCGCTGTCCTTGTGGGCTGAAAACTGGTAAAGTACTTAGCTGACTAGAGTGAGGTGGAGAAACACCAATTCCTGGTGGCTCGTATATGACTCTCTTTGGAACAGGGCTCAGACTTCCACCCAGAGCCTTCAGTTCCGATACTGAGTCAGTAAGTTTTCGTCTTTTTCGCCTTGGAGATTTTTGTGACCCAAGTGACGACACTTCACTTACAACTGACAATCTGTCATCTTCATCGTGCCCCTTTTCGGTTATTGGTTCTAACTGTCTTTGGCCTGGCGTGTACACCATCTCAACTAACAATCCGTCTTCATCACATACTTTCGTACTTTGACTGGATACATGTGGCTCTTCGGTTTCAGAAACGTCAGAGGCACCTGCATCACTTGCAATTCCTTGGTCAACTTCATCATCCTGCTGATCATCTGCATCTTCAAAAATAGTTGTGTCCATACCTTTCTTAGTCAACTTCTTTCTCATTCTTGCCTTGATTCTCTCACTATTTTCTTTTTCCTACCATAGAAACAAAATGACAATTATAAAGTCAGGTGTTAACAATTTCTGTGCACTGTATAATTCTTGAAAAATAAAGTTACAAGTGTACGTGATTAACTAGTTCGAATGCCGACTGATGTGATCAACTAAAAGAAGAAATGTCTCACTCTTTTCTTCAGCAATGGCAACAAGTCTTTTCCTGATTTTCCTTTCCATTGAGCATATAATAATTGGCTGCTTCCGTCTTTGTGTGACGCAGGATTGATATCAGGTGTGAACATTCTAATTCTGACCATCGGATCTACCGTACTTTCTTCACTGTAAATCGATTTATCTGCTTCCTGTGTAATAATAAATAACCATAAAACTTCTTAAAATAAAAGTACCACTACTGCACAATAACATACAGATTGCTTGCAACTAAGAACTAGACATTTTTCATAATGATTTATGCATAACGAAGTGAGCATACCGCTTTGTAACATTCTGCTAATTTAATACTTGAATTTCTTGAAAGTCTACAACTTTCACATCTGTCTGGACCAACTACTTCGCCACTACACTCTGCTGGACTTGGGGCAACGGGTTTACACAATGCACATGAGATACTAGCTCCCGTGGCAGAATGAAGCTCTGAAACAAAATTATACAATTCTTGTTACATTAAAACAAATACATGTAGCTCATTTGACTACAGTCGAACTTGTCTTGAGCGACACTGAACTTTTCCCTCCAAAAAGTGTCATAAAAGGCAGGTGTGTCGCCCAAGACAGGTCATTTAAACATGTTTTAACAGCATTGCATGCAGAGAAAAGTGTCGTAAAAAGATATGATGTCGTTCAAGACAGGTGTCACTCAAGACAAGTTCTACTGTACTTTCCTCTCAGTCAATAATATTATGTGTATGCATGCTATTTAATGTTTCCTGAAACATGTACCTTCATGCATCTCGGAAATATCCGCCATATATGTAGGCCAAATTTGACGAGCTTGCTCTTCGATTACTTCTGCCTCTGTAACCCACTTCTCACAAACATCTCGCACATCTTTACTTATATTCAGTCGGTTGCTACCTGGACCAAGGCTCCATGTAATATCTTTAGCGTGCGGCACCATGGTAAACTGCTGGTAAAAGATGTCACCAATTGATGTTACCTGTGTGTAAATAATCAATTTTTTTACAGTTCTATCCAGTCATATCCAGCAATAATTCCATAAAATTTGAAATTAAAGCCAATGCTCTTATACCTGAGAAACAGTAAATGCATCCTTGACAGAATCATTCTGCACTGCAGCTATACCTATTTGAGCTCGCTTCAGTCGTTGATTTAACACAGATACTGGTACATGTAGACCACTGCTATGACCAATCACAGCAAAGTCACTGAATGTGAAAATAAAGGGAAAATATTGCACCTTCATGTATGACTGAATTATTCTGTTTCTTTTCCTCAAATAGTTTAAAGTTTTTGGATTAAAAACTGCTTTCGGAGTAGATAAGCAGAACTGGATGACCATAATCGTCGGTATTGATGACTTTCAAAAAGAACTCACATGTAAACTGTATTAATCTCGCTTAATCAACTACATTTTTAAAAAAAAACCCTACATTTTAAAAAATAGAGAGGGTATGTTGGTGCATAAGGCTGCCAAATGCATTAACTGCATGTCCAGGATTAAGGTTTAATGAATATACAAATATGGCTGCCAAATTGAGAATCATGGTCACTGGGACGACGACTGACGACGGACAATTCATCATTCTACAGGCAATTATGCCAAATGAGCCAAAAACATTTGGCTTCTAATAAACATAAATAGACGGTGGTGATTCAGTCAATAAGGCTTTCAAACATATTTACCCTGGCTTTGATACTTTCCACAAAGGGGCTTTTATTTGTGGTGGATTTTCTGCAGTATTTAAATTGAACTGGAAACAGTGAATTTCCGACGACAGTTGACTACCCAAGATTATCACGTCATCTGAATCGGGCGTGATGACACCACAGCTCACATCAATGTATTGTGGTGGGTGCTCGAGTAAGTGATCCCACTGCAACACCTACAAATATTTAATTTCCCGAAACTTTAAACAACTTATTTCTCATAATCAGTGCAAGCATTTATGTTCATTCAGTCTTTTCTCCTTTACGTTTGTATTAAAAAATATCAAACTGGATCAATTCACATTTTCTTTTCAACGATAGTTTTCTCGCACACTGAGATAGTAATTTGTTGCAGCATTAAGTTCCCTTTACTTTAAAAGATACCAACCGGCATATTGAGAAAACGTTGATCTTGTAAGAACAACTGGTGATTAGTTGCCACGATGTGATAAAACGAATTTGTTTTGTAGGCCTTCGTGACCATTACTCGTTCCTTCGTATGCAAATATTTGTGTGGCAGTGCTAAAAGGTCGTTCTTACAACTTGCTTTTGCCTGAAAATAGAGAATGACAAGAGTTCGGAAATGTAGTTAAGATGCGATGTCGTTATTGAAGAATTTTCTGTATGCATGAAATTTTTCCTTTTGCTGTTTCGTTACTACGAAAGTGTCAGCTTGAAGCTCCAATTTTATTGACTCTCCTGGAACTTGCAACTTCATTGTATGGCATGTCAGTTTGGACCGAGCAACAAATATGTGGCTGCTGTGAATACTTGTATAACTTAGCTGCATATTGCGCTGCGTGGCTTTGAAAGGGTTCTTCCACTTATATTCTTTAATTCATTGTAACCCAATGGCCTTTAAAGAAAGCCTTATTAAAATAGCTTTTAATATCAATAATACGTCAGCTGTTGTACAATTGTGTCTACCAATAAGAAATAATAATGCAATTTTTTACTGTTATTTGCAAAGTGTCATTCAATATTAAAATATTACCCTGGCATCCCAAATCGCTATTCCTGTTCTGTCAGCCATTAGAATTTGTCTCGGATGAGCACCAAACTGGGCTGACCACCACATCTCATCACAAGCAAATCTGGGCCCTGACGATCTGAAAACGCTCTCGTGCTGGTTGTCTCTGCATAAATAGACTGTTCCGTCGTCAAATGTTGTGAGAAGTTCCCCAGGAATATATGGGCTGAAATAGGTAAATGTTCCGTATTTTAATTTTCCAAATTAGCCTTTCACGAAGCCAATCCTTAACTGCTTGCAACACTTTTGTTCGAACAATAAAGTCTGTCTAAGAAAACGTACCAGGAGAAACAAATTGTACATGCTACAGACAAAATAAATATCATTGATACATTTTTTCTTACCTTAAGTGTATAGACGTCATTGAGCAGCTTTTCATTGAGAATTCCGAGAGTTGACTGAAGTCGAAGACGCCATGGTTATTGTGCAATTTTAGTATAATGCACACATTATTAAATGTTCTCACGGCACAAATTACCGAGTCATCCAACTTCACCGAATCTAATTGGAGAATCCTACTTGTACATTGAAACGATGTTCTATTCTGACTGTTTAGTTTAATTCCTGAATCTATTTGTGTTGCTACTGTAAATGTTAAAAGCAAATATTCGTTAGTACAAGTTTATATACATGTACTTTCTACAAGCACAAGACTTGCAATTTACATGACGCTGCAATTTTTTCACATTATAAAAATACAAAATTACAATTTACTCCATACCTTGACTAAACTTTTTTAAGTGAAAATATTGCTGGTTATTTTCAGAAACATACCTAAAGTGTCCATATTTTCACCAGATGGATACATAAGTACACCAGCCAAGTCTTCGTTTGGTCCAATCTGTTGATATGTCATACATCCACCAGTGTATGCTGAATTTGCATGCTGTCAAAAACAAAAACAGAAAACCATCAGCACTTTACGCCTAAATATTACCCTTATGCATGTACAGTATTTCACCTAATTATGGCACCCTCCTTTTTAAAAACAATTTTTTTTCTCTGTTGTAATGGAATAGAGACAGAGACACAAATCGACCTCAATCAAAACACCGGAAATTTTGCACTGGCAAGTTATGGCAGAAAAAAAAGTTAACAGATGAAAAATGTGAAGTGATATTTTCAGCAATAAAAACAGGAACTCCGGATAAAACCAGAAAATTTCCATCTGCAGTTGCATACGGTTTCATCTTATCACCTTTACGATGCACAAAATTAAATGTTTGAAACCATCAAAATTGCTATTTTGATATTTTTATTTAAAGCATCACCTCAAAACTTGGTCTCGGCACCGGTGCCATAATTAGAGGAAATATGGTACTTTGTAATTATGCAGTAGGCTATGTGTGCCAATGCATGTATCTGTGAACAGTACTTGAAAATACATGCACTACTTGTCACCCGACGACTGTACTTTATCTCTAATACACTAGAAAACACACTACAAAACACAAAACAAACACTTTATCCAGTTTTTGGGAGAACATAAAAATTAGAATGTAAACAGGCACTTGCAGTGGCTATAGTGTTACTGTTCCACTCTTCCTCCAGATCTTTAGCCAGGGTTTTAGTATGTTCTGAAACTGAACGTAAACTCGACCCCGGGCCCACTATATCCTGCAGGGCTGTTTCGTTTTCATCTGAGACGTATCCCTTCCACTAAAATGGTAAACAAATCACTCAGATTACTGATCATAAAATTTCCTGGTATTTCAAGTGCATTCGGACCTCTTATAAGGCACTTTTGTAATGCAAAAGTAGGATATCGCTCAAAGAGGCCCTACTGTACATATAAATAATTTAGCAAAAACGAAATTTACCAAATAATGGTTGCTGACCACACTAGTGTGAAAACGAGCAAGTTTTTCTCGTCTTGCCATCACCATGCCAATACATGGGTCCAATTTGTATGATTCTGTAGCAACTACAAATAAAGTTGGATGCAAACATTAGGTTTTCAATGTTATAATACAGTATTTTCTATCTATTTTATTACAAGTTCAGCCTGTTTGAAATTTTAAATTGAAATATATCAAACCTTTATTTGGAGAACAAAGTGGGAGAGATATATCAAACCTTTATTTGGAGAACAAAGTGGGAGAGTACAGCATTGTGCTGCAAAACGACGTTCTCTGTAGTCTCTGTAACACTTTTGCGGGAAAATGTCTAGTTCTGTGGTACTGTGATTCTCTCTGACATTGACGGCATCCACACTACCTTGGGTATAGAACAGTTCGTTCATGTTTCCTTCTCTGCCTAACGTGGCAGATGAAGTGTAAAGCTCCTTCAGAGAAGTCATTTTCTAGCTTTGTTACCTACAAAGACATATGGATATTTCGTTGAGTTCCGTGTAGATATTTTACGATTTCAGTAAACTATGAACTTATCACATAAACGTCCAAAAGTACATGTGTACACGGTAGCATACTTTCTTTTGTCCATGAGGGAACGAAGGATAAAGTAGCAATGGTTGGACCTGCAGAACATCGGTGTATCCTCATTTCGCCCATTTGAATCTCGGCCCACCTCTTCTAGGCCCCATTTTTGAGGCCCATTAAATACAACTATTTTGAATTTTTTTTAGTTTTTGGCAGAACGATTCTGTTCTAAACTTGTACACATTCCTAATTAATAAAATTATTACGTTGTTATTATTGTGGTACCAATAAATAAATAAAAGGGTTGACAAGTAACATTTTACTTTACAATTTTATTTAACACTGCTTGGAACGAGATGAAGGTAAGCGTGGGCCGAGGTGAGGGTAGCTGCCGTGGGCCGAGATTTAAATGAGTGGCAATCATGCTCTTCTATACTATCAATAAGGGATCTCCTATATAAACAATGAAATTCATTATATATAATGAATTTCATAAAACGTAATGAATTTCATGAAGAAAAAATAATTTAAAATGTCTTTGAATCCCCTAATAATTTCTATGAAGTATGTATTTATTGTACAGCACCTAGTTAATGTCTATTTTCAATGAGTATTTGTTACTGGAGACTTTTATTCCTTTAAAATGTTCAATGTTGACATGACCTTGTTTTGATTGGGCTATTCAGAAGGTGTGATTCCATGCTGTGATCCTTTCTTGATGGGATGTTTACAATTGAATGTTTACAATTTAAGGTCAATCACAGCATGGAATCACACCTTCTGAATAGCCCAATCAAAACAAGGTCATATCAGATGTAATCAAAAATTCATTATATTCATGAAATTCATTAAGTATGATGAATTTCATTTTGTCTAATGAAATTCATTATATTTGAGGGTGATCCCTTACTGTTTACTGAAGGCTTAGTATTTCAGCTAAATGTACGGATTGCAATACTTCATTTTTAAAGAATTTCTTTTAAAATAAAGTTTTCACTTAAATGTAGAGATCCGTCTGTACATGTTCACGTGTAGCATCATAACTCATATATTGTAGGAAAAGAAGCCTGGCAATGAAGACATCTCAAAAGGGCCTGATAGAAAAACTAAAAAAAGAACAAGGGACAAGAAAAAGATAATGACAACGACAACAGCCCCCGGCAGCGACGAATGTAAAAATGAGCAAACAAACAAGCAGAAGCGTAAGAAAAAGAAGTTAAAGAAAGGGCAAAATAAATTACATGTCCCCGAAGTGGTTGAATCGGTTAGACAGAAACTTAGTAAGAAAAATAAAAGACAAAACAAAGATGATGGAAAGAAAAAACAGACCGACAAAAAAGTAGGAAGCAAGAAAGGCAACAGCAGAATAATTGACTTTTCCAAAGTTGTGGATCTGTATGCGATGGGTGAAGGTTCTGAAGACTCTAGTCCTGTTGAAAAGTCGCAGAAAACGTCAAAGAAACGAAAACTAAAAGGTAACTAGGTACACTTTCTGTGCGATTTTCAAAGACAAGGCATTATAACTGCTGGTCAATGCTAGACTTTTTGATCATGTGTAAGAATTTTGTAAATCTCTTGACTGAACTACAAAAAGAGTCATGATTTCCCCCACCCTAACCCATTTCTAAATTTCCATTTCACAGATTGAGTCCTTTTTGTTCTTTTTGATCAATGTGTGAATCAAATACTTTGCAGAGAGTGACACTGTGAGTCCGAGGAAGAAGATTAAACATGGTGGTGAAGCGGAAAAAGTTACCTCACAGGAATGCACAGGTAAAACCAATCGTTATAATTGATCCTAATTACCTACTGTATCGTCATACCACAAAACAAGGGCAAGAAAGTATTGTGTACAATTTGACTAGATTAAAGTAGTCTGTTTGTGATATGGTGTTGTGCCCCAAAATACCGTATTGTTCCTGAATAAAGCGCCGTCTCTAATTAAAGCGCCCCCACGTTTTTGCCGGCAATAACTTTAAAAATATAAGTTTATTGTTCAACATTTTTGCATGAAATTTTATTAAGCATAACTTGTTATTTGGTCAATCTGGACTATATTTTCCACAAACTTAAGTGTTTTCCTTTTAAACTATTGTTTATCTTGTTGGACTTTGGTTTAGTTAACAACACAATGCAATAAATATGTTACCTTTGAAATAGTATAAGTAACCCTAGTTTGGTGACAAAAGCATCAAACTTTACATTTGTCATTGATGAACTGTCTGCTAAAATTGATATTATGATAATTCCAAATAAAGCGCCCCAGTAAAAATTGGTATTATGATAATTCCAAATAAAGCGCCCCAGTAAAAATTGGTCTAAGCACCTGGTGCTTTGTTCAAGAACAATACGGTATATATAAATTACAGAAATGTACATTTCACAGACATGTCTCCATGGCAAAACCTCTTCGTACCCAGAGAAGTTCTAAGAGGATTAGCAGAACTGGGCTTTAGTGCTCCTACTCCTATACAAGCACTTGTACTTCCGTCAGCAATCAGAGATAAAATGGATATTGTTGGAGCTGCCGAAACGGTAATGATAAAGCTGTCAATTTCACTAAAAACAAATGCAAATTACACCAGAGTAAATTTAGTGGCACCTCTCTAAGTATGCTTCTCACATTTAAGGGAAGTGGAAAGACTCTGGCATTCGGAATTCCTTTGTTACATCACATACTGAAGTTCAAGAAAATACAGGAGGAACAAAACTGTGATCAAAAAGGTAACATTTACATTCAAATAATTAGTGTGGGGTATGAATTTCAATTTAATATTTCATTTGACTCACTGTACATAACGAATTAAATAACCAGAATATTCTAAAACAAAATACAAATCTAGATAATGAAGTGGAAGATATCGAAAGTGGTTCAGAGAATGAAAGTGAAGAGGAAGAGGACATGAGACTTGAAGAAATAGGCAAAAATGATATTGAAGGTATTGTTGTACATACGTTCATTTATAAATATCTGTCCTGGTCAGGTTTACGACATGAAGAAAATTTGTAGACGCATAAAATTAATGATAATCTATTTTACAGATGAAGTAGAAAATACCTCCGATGATGAAGAAGGCGTGACTGTGTTAGAAATGCCAGCTATTGCTTTTGAGTCAGATCCAGAAGACCAACAGTCAGGGGATGAGGAATATGATCTGCCACCGAATGACGAAGATGAAGATTATGAAGACCTTGAGGTGCGGAAACATTATTAATAAAATATTATTTTTATTTTGCCATTATATATTATTTCATCACTGGACTTTTGGGCTTTTACCCTTTAAACGAGCTCATGCATACATTAGGCAATTTACACTATTTATTACACTGATGATAACATTGGTTTTTGTGGCATCCCCCGAAGTTTAAGGGACCCCATCAACACGTAAAGGACAACGACCGCTTACCGGTGTGCCATCTCCG
>JBCAUI010341296.1:0-15056 GCA_038406195.1 Haplosyllis anthogorgicola | reverse complement strand
GTTGACGCGCTGAAGCAGAAATGCCGATATAGCTGCCATATGTCACCTGAATGCTCCCCAGGGAGTTGATCTGGGAGAAGGTGGCTCCTTCTCATAAAGGAATGACAACACTGAAAGGCCTTGCACAAGTGAATGTTGTAAAGCGCTTCTGATATGATGAGAAATCTGTGGAGAGGTGCTATATAAATCTGATAACCATAACCATAACAATTTCAAACATAAACGTATACATAAAATATTACCATTTATGGCAAAGAAATGAAAAGTATATTAGATCCTAGCTAATTATTACCATGGTAACCCTGGTATGTCTTTCATAAGGTGATATTACTCAAATAAGTAAAAGACACCGGCATGCTAGTTACATCGTTTGCGATTAGATCGTTTCGTGTATCTCCGGCCTTAGGTCTCTTCCCTTGGCCAATACGCGTTACCTTGTGCTTTTGTTCAAGCGAAAGGCACAGCGTGTAAATCTATTCAGGAGAGCAAAAAGTGATATTGTTCTCGTAAGGAAGGACAAATGCTGAACTGTCAAGATTAACTTTACAGTCGTAAGCAATAAATGTTGTTTTATTAAATGTTCGCATAAATAATACTCAATTTAAAATTTGAAAAAAAAAAAAAGTTGCAAGTTTCAGTAATTTTATTTTTCAATATATAAATTAAAATACATGTTGCATTTACAAAATAAAAAAAATCCATTGAAATACTTGTCGTTTAAATTTAAATTGATAATCTTTACATTAATTTTATGGTGAAGATTTAATAACAAAAAACTACACTCTTTGTGTTGCGGGCAGTTAATTATTGCGCACAACATAAACATACCCGCGACATTATTCGGGAAAGCAAACAGTACTTACGAATCTGACAGCTGTGAAAGCTGTTGCATTTTAGTGATTTGTGCTTTAATTTGAGTACTGACACAATTAGCTACAGGTAATATTAAAAGCGCCATCATTATACTGTAATATGCAATAATTTTGTTGATCAGTCGTGAAGCACCATTTTAAATAATTTCATGTTTACAAATTCTGCGTCGATAAGAAGTAGACTAAAGATAATTTATGAGTGTAGCCAGCTTGTGAAGGTTATGTCGTTGTCATGCAAGAGGCATCTTATTTCGCAGGAACACAGAAGATAGAATATCATAATGGGGAAGAATAAAAGAAATAGAAAACGAGGACCCAAGAAGCCAGAAGGAAAGGGTATAATTAAGCTTATGTATATTTAAGTATTGGTGTCATATCTACATTGTAAATTGAGCAAATAATCCGCTACAATCCATCTTTCATGCTAAAGAGTAAATTATGTTTGATCTTCAGTTAGTAATAATTTTAAGTGTCTGCTAAAAGAACTACTGTGCTAAACTGACTACATAAAGCAGGACTCTGGCGTGCTGTATCAAGTCCACGCCTACCACAAATTCACATTTGAACAGCAGGTATGTCTTTCAAATAGTGGATTAATTACTTTGGATCAAAAGATGCGAAAGCAGTTGTAATTTTCGTTTCCTTACAGATCAGGCCACAAACCAGCCTGGCACAAGTGCTGCTGCAGTGACTGAGGTACAACTGGGGAAAGAGGCATTTGAATTTGGACAAAATGTGGATGTTGGAGCAAATGGTGCAGCAGCAGCTGTCTGTCCCATGGACACAACCAGTGCCCCTGTGGGTTCGGCTGGAGCAGCGGCAGAAGGGTTAGGTTTGAATTTACCAGACGAAACTGTTACAGAACTGATGAAGAAATCTGATATAGTAGGTGCAAGTTCTTTTTCTCTGCACACTGGTGGTGGTCACGGTGCTTCTGAAAGTTCCATTGCTTCTAAACCAATAACCTCTCCTAATCTAGATACCGTAAGACAAGATAAGGCAGAAGGAAAACAGAAAGCAGAGAAGGCCAAGACCAAAGATAATGCGGCAATCACCGAAAAGAGAGGAAAGAGAAAGTTTGATGAAATGGAAGAAAAAGTGGAAACTGTCAGCAATCAGCATTATATTCAGTACAGTATTGCTGCAGAGCACAGCTCTGCCGTAGCCAAAAAGAACGGTGAAAAGGCTGAAAAGCAGTATCAAGCAAGAGCTATTCCTTTACCTGGACTAAAAGTCAAAAATGCAGAGGAAAAGAGTTCAAAGGAGCCTGTGTATGTCAAGTCAACATCACTGATAGAGGCTGAAAGTAACAGAGAAATTAATAAAGCAGTATGGGAAGCTGAGAAAAGGGAATTCGACAGGAAAATCTCACCTTGCAAGTTGTCATGTCATTCTGAACTGACCTATCAACATTACCTGGCTGCGCAAGCATCTATTCTAAGAAAAGTAAATGAAAATCTAAAGGAAGATGAAGATGACGTAGATCAGAAGAACACTGTTGGAAAAGCAGTAAAAGTTCCTGAAGTCAAATCAGAGAGGATTGACTCTGGAAGTTCTGGTACAATTGATATAGCCTTGGCCACAGGTCTGAGAGTGGACTGCCAGAGGTTGAACAGTCTGAGAACAGCTGGAGAAGCAGAGGCCAGATACTGGGAGAAAAATCAAGATAATTCACACGGCAAAAAGAACAGTGTGTCGACAACTAGAGAGAAGAAAAACGAAGTATGCAAAGAAGCACCAGAGGAAACGAAGAAAGTTGTACGAGTTGTAAAAGACGAGAAAGAAACGAAAAAGAAACTCAAAACTGTATCCAGAAAAAGGGCAACGAAATCAATGTCTGAAGATAGTGAAGTTCACAGGAAAGATGAGCTTAGAAAGATGCGAGCCACTTCGTCAATGTCTGATATCAATGATGATCTCAAGTTAACCTATGCTGAAATGGTGGTAAAAGGAGAACGGGACAGGAAAGCTAGATTCGAAGTCACCCTTGCCGGATATCTTTCTGCAGAATATAAAAACATTGCTAGGTTACAATCTGCATTGTTATATGAAGCAACTTACCAGAAATCCTTAGTCGCACAAAATGACATCACTCCGGATGAAATTTCCAATAAGGAAAACATTGAAATCAAAGAAAATGTAAAGAAAAATCACAGGAAAAGACAGAAGAGCAGAAGCAAGTCCAAAGAAGTGGAGGTACCACAGAAACAAGAAGAAATTATCAAGAAAGAAAAGGTTCGAGAAGTGAAGTGTGTAAAACCAGTGAAAAGAAGTCACAGTCAAGATCAAGAATGTCAAACAGAACCGAAAGTCAACGACGGGAGATGTGTCGAAATGACAACACTTCCTATGGAAGAAGATTTCACGAAGAGACTGAAGGTACCAGCCTTTTGTTATCTCTCATTGGCAGATTCAGGAAATACTGTTGGTGTGTGCAACCTTCAACAGCTCAAATTTATTTTATTTTCATGGAGGTTATTGGGGGAGTGTACTAAAAGGCACCTCTTGCGATCATTCGAAAGTGCTCCTGTGCCCCCTCCAAGGAGAAATCCTAAATCTGTCCCTGTCTCTCTCACAATTTGTGAAATTGCGAGACAAATTGCAATATAGTGTTAGGCACAAACGTAGTGTGGTAAAAATTGAGATCTTTAAGGTACACATCTTACTTGGCGTGGCAGACAGGCTCTAATTTAGTTCTCTTAGTTGTAGTTGCTGCAATCACATCACTATCATTATAACATTTGTGTCTGAAATGAATAGAAGTAAAATATTAGCCTTTCTCACATTTCGCTTAATAACCTGTCTTTCACATTGTACATAACGTACGCCATGCGGACAACGTACAGTTTGTAGCCATTGCTTACTATTTGTGTGCCAAGTTGAAAAGTTCCAAACTGTAGCATGAGTAGAAAACTTCACGGAAAAAAATGTATCAAAATGTTATTTTAGGATGGCAAAGGAGGCCTCTAATTTTGTTTTCTTGTAAACAGTGAAACCTGTGTTGGAACCTCCGTTTTATGAGACCACCTACCTTTTAACGGCCACATTACATAGTGCCACAACCAACGTTTCACTTTAAACGAACCCTCTGTTTTAAAACCATTTGTTCCTTACGACCACAAATTATAGCACCAAAGGTGGTTT
Source organism: Haplosyllis anthogorgicola (assembly GCA_038406195.1). Lineage (NCBI taxonomy): Eukaryota > Metazoa > Annelida > Polychaeta > Phyllodocida > Syllidae > Haplosyllis > Haplosyllis anthogorgicola. The sequence continues at coordinate 11,040 of JBCAUI010341296.1, read as the reverse complement.
CCTTTATGCTGCAGACCTCGACCCTATCATCCGTCTTTCCACCAAAGCGGACAGAATTTCAAAATGACGGACAATTTTCAAAAAGCGTCCGTCGAAAAGACGGTTAAGGTCGTTAAGTTGAGGCCTGATGCTTTCCGTTTAAAGTGTGACAAAAGAGCTAAACTGGAGATTGTTTCGTTTAATGTTGTAGGAAGAAATGAGCCACAGAACGTCCGCGGAAACCATGGTTCGGATGTTGGAAACCGAAACAACAGAGCAAAGACACATGTTAGCCGAGGAACGTGGTAAAATCGCAAAACTTGAAGCCGTTGTCATCCATTTGGAGGTGTTTATATGATTCTGTCATTGAGCTGCCTTTATGTAGCAGAATTTCTTAAAACCAGTCTAGGTTGCACCAAGTGTAATTGTGTACATGTACTTGTTTGCTAAAAATGCACGGTGCTAAATCTTACAACCAAGCCAAAAAAAAAAAATAAATAAATAAAAAAAAAAAAATAAAAAAATAAAAAAATAAAAAAGAAGAAAAAAAAAGGGATGTATGCTGCTTAAAGTTACAGAAGTTTTTGTGTTACGGTTATGTTATCGACCTTCATGAAATGGTGAGGGCTCTTTCAATTTTCAGAGTGAAGTTAAGGAGAAGACGTTAATTGCGGATGAATACAGGTCCAGACTAGAAGACACTGAAAAACAGCTCCAAGAGGCAAATGAAAGGGTAAAATTACACAAAATATTTTGTACATTATTAACACAACTTCAATTCCAATTTTAACTTTTTCAAGTCACTTTGAGTGCATAAAGTTGCAATAGTTTCTTTATCCTTGTTTATAAATGTATTAAGTTCCATTTCATTGCAGATAATTAAACTTGAAAGTAATATTGGAAGCTCAGGTCAATTTATAAGGTAATGCTCCGTTAAAAAAATCAGTAATGAGACCAATCATCTACAACGTGTCAGTTACCTGGATAATAACAGTAAATTGGATAAGTATTTACTGTAAACAATGATTCATAAGCATTTACTATAAATCAATTACCACTGCACATGTATTTGTTCTTTTTGTTTAGCTCTTCGGATTATATGTTCATGGGTCATGGAAAAGATAAATCAATTGCAGAATCCTTGAAAATCAGAGGTAAGTTCAAAACGTGTTACTTTTAGAAATACTCGCATCTGTACCCCACATTAACTATACAATAGATAAATTCCGCATTTCATTGACTGTGTAACTTATCATTCCAGAGTTGCAAGACGAAATTCAGAGATACAAAGATGAATTAGAAATAGCTGGAATGCAAGCACAGTAAGTACCTTAGAATACCGGGTCTATCGCAGGGTGTAATATATGGGTACTAACGGTGTTTGAATAAATGATAACAACTGGTCACTGAACTAGTCGCTCGGAAAATTTTTTGTCTGCGAAACTGTTTAACCATTTCAACTGTTACACGTGAATGTAAAGAGTGCTTTGTCAAAATAAATGATGATAAATGATTTTTTACCACAAATGCAGACTATCAGAGATTCGATACCCGTTTTATTTTTCGCAGACCAGGCATGATGTCAGTATTAGAACACCAAGACACACTGCAGGTGGTCGAGCTCAGAGCACAGCAAGCAGAAATAAAGGCACTACAACTTGAAAATGAGGTACTGTAACCTTCAATTACTGTACAGTTAAAATTCCTTGGCACCATAATTGCTGACCGCTGAAAGAGATAAAGTATCTAGCCAAAGAAAGATTCCCATACGTTAGTAGCCAAATTTTTCTTTTGACGACCGCACTATTTTGGGAAATAAAGTGGTCATCAATGGGGTGTAATCTTAGAGAGTTCTTTTCCATGTAACTTAATTTGCATTTTCTCTAGTCAGATGATCGCACAAACGTATAGTTGTCGTGTAAAAGAAGGTCCGTCTAAAGCAAGTTCCACAGTATTTAATTTTAACAGGGTTCCCACCACTCCTGGAAAACCTGGAAAAATTACACTAGGTTTTCCAGTCCTGGAAAAATAATGGAATTTGACAATTTTATTAAAAACCCTAGAAAAATCATATGCATCCTGGAAAAATGACAGTACCATGGACAGATAGATACATTTTAAAATTTTGCTAGTTTTTAAGGCTTTCCTGGGTAGAACGTAAGTCAGCTCTGTGTCAGGGGCAGGCCTCTCTGCTTACCATAAGTTCAATCAGACTGTCAAGTGTTCCTATTTTACCCAAAGGTATTTGGAGGCCATATTAATAAAAATAGAATATTATATCTGGAATTTCACTTAAAAATCCTGGAAAAATCCTGGAAAAACCCTGGAATTTCGTCAATGCCAGAAAGTGGGAACCCTGTTTTAAGCATGGAAATACATGCAACATACTGACATTGTACATCTATTTTCAATTGCAGATATTGAAACTAAAGAACACGAAAGAGGCGTGGTCAGCAGCAAGTCCGAGTGACGTCACGGGGAGCGAGCAAAGAACGTCGAACTCACCGCATGGAGAGTTCAGTCTCAGTGCTGCGTCATTATTTTCCGGACTTCCAGGTAGATCCTTCATGTAATAAAAAGAGAGACTTGCAATTCACTTGTTGCTACCTAAGCAACAAGTATCTAAGTGTGAGTTGTGCTATTTTGACGCAATCCTGACACTTGGCCACTTGCCAAGAGTTTGTAGATTATGACAGCACTGCATTTATTTTCAGTGGTTTGATGTCATTTGTTTCTGACGTCATGGCAACAAGTATTGTGTTGTATGTACTTGGACCTGACCCCGTGAAGGTAGCACTTGGGCCTTGACCAAGTTTTCAAATACAATTGCATCATATAGTACAAATTACTAAAGAATCTTGTTATATATCATGATAGGGCACAGTCACACATAGGACACCAAATTATTTCTGAAATACTTTGATTTTTTGGGTTTTTAATCCAAGTTACCCAATTTGTACCAATAAATTTTGTGAAGTATCATTGCACTAAGAATTCTTTAATATTTTGAAGGTAAGCGTTACGACATTTGGCATTTTGGTTATGAAAACCTGATGCAAATAAAGATCTGTCTATTTTCAAATGTGAAATTGGCTTTTCTCAGGACTTGACATGCAAGCGAACTCCGGAGGTAACCAGACTGGTGGTGCCACGAGTACATTCCAGCTTCCTTCCTTCTTCACCTCAACCACCACTACAGGAGGTGCAGCCGCGTACAATCTCACCCCCAGCAGTGAACTGCAGTTTGGTTCTGCGTTTACACAGTATGACCCCTCATCAATGGGTAAGAGGTTTTGTCACTTTGTAACGAAACGCCACAGTGTGTACACTAACATCTGTCTTGATCGGCACTTGTACTTGTAAATTACTACCAAAATACAGTATATCACCTCCTGTGAGGTCACAAAGTTTTTGAATGCACAGTGGCTGTAAATTAGGAATGGCCTTTGAAATTATGTTTTCTATAGTATTTCAATATAAAATCTATGAATGCAAATTGGCCGCAAAATAGAAGCTCTTCAAAAGGTGACCGCTCAAAGGATTCTATTGTATGTTGCAAAGCCATCAAAATAAACAGCCACTCTGATCTGTTTTTAAACTTCAAGAATATTGACAAAAAAATCAACATCAGTGAGTGTTACAACAGGAAATACTCAGTTAATTTTGTCTCGAAAGAGAGAGGGAGTACTTCAATTAGGGAGGTGACCTAGTTCTAGTAAATATGTCTTCTGCCAAATATTTTTGTCAGGATAATCTGACAGGGATTCCTCGTGCAGCTCACAGTGATCTATTTTATGACTTATAATCAGGCCCCGTCACCTCTGTGCAGTCCGCACTGTGTTTCATGGATTATTTACTCAATAGAATGACAGTGACACCAGACTGAAAATAGAAAAGACTGGTCAATAAATAGACTGAGCTGCTATACCATATTCTACTCATTGATGTGTAAATCCTGTAAGACTTAATCCTGAGAAAAATTATTGTAAGGTGTTTGGCTCATTTGGCACATACACCAAAGAGGCATGGACACCAGATAGGCAAGAGAACAATAGATTGCCTGTCGTCCGTTGTCATCTGTACACGATTTATCAGAGAGAATGCTCTGATATCACATGAAGAAGCTCAACAAATATTTGGGTCAGTATGACCTGTAGTTTTAATTTGACAGCCATATTTACTATTGCCCTACTCAATACTTTTGTACATTTCATTCATTCATTGAACTCAACAAAAGTCAAAACTAAAATATTTCTTACAAAAAAAAAGAGTATCACCTACTGTTTGTTCCTTTGGGTGAATTTGACCAGCTTCAGATGTTAAGAATGCACAAATTAATTGATCTTCTTGTGGTAATTCCTTGCCAGTTATCCGTGTATTTCTGAGTGTAAAACAGTCAGAATTGAAACCATGAAATGAATGATCTAAGAAAAAGTAAGAAAATCTAAAGTTTAAGTCTTAACACCGACGCCGCAATCATCAGACGTGTGAGACGCAGACGTGTGAATGCATGTTCAGCAAAAAGTCTGTTGAATGTATTCAAAAGTACGAAAGCATCCACACATACAGTAAGATTTCAATTGAACGGATACCCGCTAGAAAGGACACAACATCAAATCATTTTTGCCTTTTGTGATATTTTAGCATCCATTGGAGAAGTGAGTCCAGTTAAACGCTCAGTTTGAGTATAATTTAAATTTCCCATTCGTGTAAAATTTGACTCTGATCTTAGTGTGGCCTTGTCCTAGATGTAGATCCTAATGCCAATTTAATTACGATAAAACATCAAGTAGCCACACAAGAGAAGTTCGCATAAAGCAGCCATGTGGCCAAAATTTACTTACAATCTTATGTGCCACTGATATCTCCCATCTGGAACCGCGTCTTCTCGGAGTAGGTAGTAAATTTCTGCTCTTTAATTTTGAGAGGAATCTTATGCAGGCAAATAGATTAATTATTGCTAAGTAAATGCCAGAAAAATAAGTGTCAGGCCAAAGTTTTATTTGTTGGATTACGATAGAATTTTTTTCAGACTTGCAAGGAGAAAAATAATTTTTCACTGCATGTGCCAATGGTTTACATTTCGGATAACAATTCACGGCATCTAACATTTTTCAATTACAGTTCTACTGTAGTTGAACTTTTTGCCCCAACATTTTTCAATACCGTAAAAGGCAGGTATGCTTTACAAAACATGTAAAATAAAATGGCCGTACAAAAGGTGCCGCCCAAAACAGGTTCTACTCGATTTGGTTTCAGATTAAAATTTTTCAAGTTTTTAATTGATTATTTTTGAAGGCGACGGGAAACGTAATCCCAACAAATACAGAAGTCAGGCCATAATACGAAAATAAAAATCACATAAAAAGATTTTCACTTATGGATGTACGCTGTTAGTTGTCAGCCTGCGTTATATCCGAGTGACATTCTGTTTGTAATTACTGTGAAACAGACAGACTTTCCGCTTAAGCCTAATAATGATGTTTATTTAATTAAAGGCAGATATAACATTAAGTCGAGTGGATCAATTCGGTTTAATCAATGCGGAATTCCCTCCTGCAAGTGTGTGTAAACTGACGGTGTCAACACTGGACATGTGACTGTTGGGTGGCCATTCGATTGGATTGGAAATTCATTACTGAACAATATGTAGACTGGTATTCCTTAAGGCCAAAAAGCAATCTTATTGTACGGATAGGAATTTCTGCAACAGATCCAGAAATTTGTCCCAGGGGAAACTCAAGATGCAGATAGATGCAAGATGCAGCCCAGTAGCCAGTTGCCGTTAAATATTTTTAACGGGACAGTGGGAGTTGGCGAACCTTCTGGCTCCCAACGGGCTACAATATTTGAAATCTTATGGAGAATGCCTTTCGACTGTATTTTTAAACATAGTGATTATGCATTGTTCCGGAAAAATATTTATTGAAATGAGTATGTGACCTCTAAATAACTTTGAACTTTGCCACACTTATTGGCAATATGTATCAACAAGTGGAAGTGGTAAATGACACTTTAAAGACTTATCAGTATGACATTGAACGTGACCTTGAATTGAATGTGACCTTGGATCACCTTTTCGTGTAACATGTAACCAGGATGCGTGACTGATTTTGTAATTTCCTGTAGGCGTCTCCTGTTCCCAAACAAGATATGAATTTTTATATCTACCTGATCTACTTAAGAAGCTGTTGTAGAATCCGTAGGTGAAATCCCTACGTACTTCAGAAAGTCCTTAATTATGTAAATTCCACCTTTAAAATCCGTACACAGTACCATCTATATTGCACCAAATTGTAATTGGTAAGGCTTTTGTAAAATATTAATGGTTTTTAACACATCGCAAAAATATGAGATGTGTAAACATTGTCAACAGCTGTGGGTTTGACATCCTTTTATGACAGGAAAATGTGTTGCATTCAGATATAAATTGTATTTTGTTTATTTGAAACAGATATACATGTGAAAACTCACCGAGGTGTGTTTGCGTATAAAGATTTGCACGATCAGGGTTGCCACCGGTCAGGGAAAAGTCAGGGAAAAAATAATTTTTTCCAGGTCAGGGAAAAGTCAGGGAATTTGGTTCTAAGTCAGGAAATTTTGAGGTTTTGATCCAGGTCAGGGAAAAGTCCGGGAATTTTGGTCCAGCACTAATAATTACTTCCTTTTCTCGACATCATATGACTCAAATTTTTTTTAGCCTCACTTCGCTCAGCAGAATTTCATGACATATTGATCCTTTTTCCTTCATGTTACACTTTGTAACAATAGTGTACATGTGTGGGGCTTCTGAGTGCCAAGAAGTTTCACAGATAACAAATTTTAGCCATCAACATTTGCTTACAATGCCTGAATTATTGTCTTAGTTATGTGGAAAATATGGTTGTACATGCCCTAAAAATATTCTTTATGGTCAGGGAAAATGACTTATTGATCAGGGAGAAGTCAGGGAAAAGTCAGGGAATTTTGAACCACCTAAAGAGTGGCAACCCTGACCTGGTGATATAATGTTTTTGCAAATTGGCGGCGTACAGTTTCTGCAGATTATCACGTCACATTTTCAATAGTTTGAAGTCATTTATTTCGGGTTATGACAACACGTGAAGGTAGCAATTACTCTGAGTAACCGTTTAATTTGTATATATTGACAGTTGGCAGATAATTTCTGGGACAGGGAGCGTGAAAGGCAGTATGTCATCACACGAATCACCGAGATCATCTACATCCGGCTCACACGGCTCACACTCCACTCACTCATCTAAGTACGTACATTATACTTTTATTACACCAGTAAAGCCAAGACGATTGTAAGCTTACTGAATTAGTACGTAATATCTGTGACTTGCTGCCGGCCAGTTGGATTTTTTGACCATTTGTCGTCTCTGATGATCAAGCGAGATCGAAGATTTGAGCTTGTGCTGAAGTACAACACAATGCTACTTGTACTGTTTGTTTGATAAATTCTGTAAATATTAATTTCAGTTGCTGTGAATACCATGAATCACACGAGGAGAGTCCTCGAAAACAGCGCCTTGATGCAATACGACGGATCTTCCTAAGTACTTACAGTTCAATGTTAGACTTACATCATAATGGCTTGGGGGCATCAACGTCAGAGGGAAATAGCACGGGAATAGGAGGCTTATTAGAAAACTTTGCAGAGAAAGTAGGATTCCGAATGCCTAGAAGTACAGCCGTATAGTGCACGGATGTCATAGGCCAGTCATTGCTAAGCTTCTAAGTTACAAAATTACATTAAATTGCTTGGGGCATAGGACCAGTTCCACAATGGTATGTTCAAGACATGAGGTCGAAACTGTTTACCATGCAATTTATTGTTGGGAAATTAGGGGTGAAACTGCATTTATTGTTATTGTTAATACGTCACCAAACTTGTTAACAATTGCCATTATTGTTATTCTTAATATAATGTATGATGTGAAGATATGTGTGAAAGATATATTCACTTTATATTTGTTGAAAGATTTCACTTTAAATTGTACCGATATATGTTGATTATCGCTTAACACATTTTCATTTGTGCACTGTTATCTACATCACTTATAAGGTAAATGTAATGATGTTAATATTATTTTTGCTAACATATGTCGAATCACAAATATCCAGATATCGCTCTTCAAATTCCAGCAGTATGTGGAAGTGTAATACACGCAGACACTGTCATTCCTAATTAATTCATTAAAACTCCTGTAATACAACTGAATGTGTTGAGCACATTAAAGATTGTATGTTATACAGTTCATGAACATCTCCTCTAAAAGATTAGAGGTTTAGAAATTTTAAGTGGAACAAGTTATTTATTTCAAAATGACAGTATCAATGTCTCTGCTGTTTACCCGGAGGTCGTGGGTTCGATCCCCACCTGGGGTCCCAAACTTTTTCAGCACAAATAAGGTATTGTTCATGAATACATTTTCTGCAATCAATGTCTCTGCTACTGGAATGTACTTATGTTATTATAATAGTGTTTGCCAATTTTAGGTGTTCTGAGTATTATTTTCCTACCTCGGTTTTAAGTGAAATGAAGTGTGTATGAATGTAAAATTTTCTGTACTACACCATCAGTAGTGCTCTAATATAGATTATGTTTCCAGTACTTTATATTCGCCCATACTTACCAATATATTGTAGATATCAGCATTACCAATCTAATGAAAGAAAACTGCATTGTTTTGGTGGCAATATTGCATATTGTACTGTGCCTGCGATTTTTAAATGGAAACTTTACTAAGGTCACAGAGATTGGTGTGCGTTTTGCAGTTTTTCAAGCAAAGTTTTATTTACGTTTTTTTCTATCGGTTAAAGGAAAAATCATGACAACTCCTCTGCATGTTTTTTTGATTGATGTGTTTAATTGCAAGTTATAGATACGGTCGTACATTTGCCTTGTAAACTGCAGAGTGTATGGTTGAATATATTACGTGTTCCACTTTAGTACAATAGATATGAAACGAATGCCATCCCAGTTATTGCTTTATTTTTATCAACAAATATTATGGAGGCCTGTTTAAGTTTGGACAGCATAACTGTGCTGGATGTTTTCTCATTTGCAACGCACTATTTATACCTATGATTGTCGAGTGCAACTTCCTTTGTCAAAATTCACGACGATACCAAATGGAGAAGCTAAATCATACTGTAGAATGTACTTAAATGTATACAGTTACTCACATTCCTTTAAAAAATCCAAATGTTTTTATCCAGTATTTGCTAATTATGTATGGAGTCGATGCAAACGTACCATCAATAGTAAACATTTTTTTCCGTAACTGTTTTTGCACGGGTTATCAGTTAGATAAAACTTTGATAAAACAATATGAACAATATAACTTTACATATTTTGTAATGATACACGAAAGTTAAACACACTAGAAACTGCATTGAACGTAATCTCGATTAATACAGAAAATATTTGGGTGACAACCAACAATGTGTAAAAATGGTTGCAGAATTGATGGTCGGTCTTTAGATAAATAGGACACAGATACAGTAGTTTGACCAGTCACTAATATGTTTGATGCAGATGATACTGTAATTGGTAAATTGGCTGCTGCCCATCTTTTAAAAGTTGTCACCAGTATGTTGAGTGTTCCTTTTTCAATACAATGGGAAATGCCTTCAACCTGTATCCTCTTGACCTTCTTAATTCTAGTCAGTCAGTTTGTAAGCTATATTACCTACAGTACCTGTTACGCATTTTTCTTGAAATATTCAGGCCATCCCGGCTGAATGAAGCTCTCACGAAAGGTTAAAGGAAAACTTACAGGGACATGTACATAATTTGAGAGCTTGTCGTGGAACTAAGCTCATTGATTGATTGTAGTCATTATGTTGGTAAATATAAACTGTGGCGTGCAAAGTCATGTGATATGATGGTCTGAATGCCAATAAAATATTATATGATAAATTGTTATTGTGTCGTTATTCACTTAATTTTTCTCAGTTTATTGCACTGCAGCCGGTGATGATTTGTATGTGGCATAAAATCGCGACTTGACTTGATTGTCGTCGTCTTGTGTTATTGTCGATACATTCTCCCTAGTCTATTTATGATCAGTTATTTCATCTGACACCCAAATCTATGTTTATACAAATAATTTCATTTCCGACAAACGACAATTTGTTTAGTTATCACTGTGACCAATACTTTCGATTGTAATCTGAATGCTTAAAGACCTCAGGTCCGCATGGATCTATTTTCATTGTGGTCCAAACTTTACATTTTATGTAGACTTGTAACCTGCTGAGGGGCTGTTGGATCACTGAAATGGTAATGATGAATTCGAATTTGCAGCGAGCAATGTCCATTTGATAATGGGTATTTCATAAATAGAAGACCAGGGACAAAAATTGAGAAATTATGTAAAAAGTGTAGAACTAAGCTTGAATGTCACTCTTGAATATCAGGCTCCACATCAAACAGCTTTATAACAAGTGTTTGTGTTTCAAATTATGCTTCTGTTAACTCGCGTGCATTTCGACAGATGCGTTAAACTTATCCAGAAACGAAAGCTTTTTCGATCAAGGTTTTTCGAAATTAATTTTGCATAAAATATTAGCAAATTAGCCCAAATAGGCAGGCAAATTAATACCATTTTTTGGAAACAAGCTAAAACTGTTTAAATAATAGTTATTTTACTTATTGTAGTATAAAATTGTCTGCCTATTCAGACAAAGTTGCCACAGTTTTACCCAAATTATTTTCAAAGGACCTTTATTAAAGATTTTACCTCTTCTGTCTCATTAGTCTACATGTATACACTAATCATGTAGAAAAATATTACCATTACAGTAATATCGATAAGTTTTAAGTGCAGGGGCGGATCCAGGATTTGGTCAAAGGGGGGTAACTTGTCAAGTGCCGATATTTGCAGACAGAGCAAAGTGAAGTTGCGTAAGCGAGTAATGATGTGGGGTCTGGGGCCCACCTTAGGGTCCCAGAGGCTCTAGGGCTTTTCATTAATGTTACCCGGCAAAGTTGATATTCATAATTTTTATGATCTTTGCCGATTCACATTTGTTCATTAATTAATGTTTCGA
>JBCAUI010341185.1:0-15057 GCA_038406195.1 Haplosyllis anthogorgicola | reverse complement strand
TGTTGGGGTGTTGAGGTCTGGTAAGCCCTCCAAATAGTCCTAAAATTGTTTGTTTTGGTGCTGAGCTGGTACATCTTAAGATGTAGCTGTCAAGTTTGTTGATCCAGTTGTTAAGACGTTTGTTGGCTAAGGTAACACAATAATCTGTAACACTTGTTCATTCATGTAGTATTTAAGGGAGAAACTGGATTCACCGAAATTATGGGTGGGGGAAGGGTGTTTAGATCCAGAATCAAGTTTCTCCAAGGCTGATGTCCTGTCCTCCATGATGGCCTTGGCAATCTGTCAGTTTTCCACTGATGGTAACTGAACGAGGACATAACGTATAGTTGACAAGTCTTTCTTTGCAGGGATCCAACACAAAAGATCGTAATTTAGATACCTTGTAGCGCACACTAATGTGGGGTGTTCTGTTTGTTAGAATTCATCAAGTATCCTGTCCAGTTCTTCTAGTTCATGTGGATCTATCATCGGTCTGAACCCACTGTCAGATATCAGGTTCGGGCGGGAGTCTGGGTAGTTGTGTTCGGATCCATTGGATTCGGAGAGTGCGAGTGGGATTCTGGGACTGAAACTGGTGTTTTGGGTAGTTCGGTCACCATCGTCCCGGGAGCTAGATCTAATGATGTATGGAGATGGGTACATACAATTCCTATCGGGCTGATAGGGAGCATAGTGTATGCACAGCTGTCTGTCAGGAATGACTTCTTCTGACCATATAGGGTCAGTTATGTCTATGGTTGGGAAGTTCTCTTCCACATCATCATCGGATGCATTCTGTTTCTTCGTCCGTGTCCATTGATATATCTTGCACTTTGTCATCTGACCTGGAGAAATTGGGTTGAGAGATAGATGGGGTCTCATCGGCTGAGTCCGTATCACTGTCATCGCTGGGGAAGAATAGCTGGTGTCGGGCTGAGGAGTTTCTCATGCCCTCAGCACCTGGGTATGGATCCTCTTGTGTTCTGGGTCCATATTGAGCTTGAGGAGGCCGTGCTGGATCATCATCATCATTGTTGCTTAAGTCATGTGGGTCTGTCTCATATTCATCATTGTGCATACCTGTGGCATCCTCCATAGCACTGTGCAAGTGGAGCATGAAGTAGTTTATGAGTGAGCTTGATGGCATGCATCTAATCCAATTGGACACAGGGGAATAGAAAAGTCTGTTGAAAATGACATCCTCACATCTGAGGATCGTTTCAAAGTCCATGTTCCTGGTCAGAGGTTCAACAGAGTTTACGGCTGTTATCCATAGCCTGATTTCTCTGTTGTAGTTGTGGAGGTAAAGCTGCTGGGTAATCATTCTGCCTGATTGCTAGTCATTCTTAGGGGTACTTGACGTGTCAAAGATCAAGGATCAGTATATATTGAGCGCGAGTGCATTCATGTTAACTAGACGTTGATTGCGTATTAAGGATGAAAGGTGGGGTGTGAAGCGTGCCATGCTGATGCCCATTGTTGAAGATGTGCAGGTGAGTTAGCATACATTTGAAGTTCTGTGATGGGTGATTTAATCTCATCAAATATCCCTTTCTCATCTGAAGTGGTTGTGTATGGAATACTTTTAAGTCTTACTTTCGGAAATATGAGCAGGGTTCACATCTCCTGGATTTGTTACTGGTCTTGCCACTGACCCTGGTGCGAAGACTGCTAATGCCAAGTCTGAAAGCTTCTTTCGACTCGCCAGTCAAGGGACAGAGGTGGCTGGTGTCTGCAGGTCATGATTCTCTCGGGGTCTTACGGGCTTGTGTGCTGAGCCTTCAAAGCTGCTGAGGGGTATTGCCTCGGCATCATCATCCATATCAGGACACCGTTTCCTCATCCGGGGTTGCGATCGGCACCTTCCCATGGCAAATTTATTCCTGAACTTGTAGGCAAGATACACCTTAAGGCCAATCAACATAAGTCCAACTATCACTGTTAAAGTGATCAAGAGCTTTCCAGTAATTCCTGAGAATATTGATGGCGGCTCATCGTCCTTTGATAGGTCAAACTTCTTGGGTATCGTACTTGGCTGAATCATACTCTTGTAGATGTCTGCAATAGGTACTTGAGGCACTTTGGCTAGCTTGCTCAGTTCTTCTGATGTGGTCACATTTCTGATGTGAGACCAAATTCTGAAGTTTGGCAAGGTGATGTTTATCCTATTGAGGCGTGCGGTGTTGAATGATATATTCATGTCTGCAGGGTGATCTTCAAATCTGGGAGGCAGATGGTAGAATCTCGAAGTTGTGCTGCAGGCAGGATTCAAGCATAATATGTGAAAAGGTCTTTGTAGAGTTATGGTCCTTGGAGTTTCTGAAGGGCATATAACTGTTATTGCTGTTTCACTTGATGATGACAGTGTTGTGATAAGCCACAAGTTTGGGGCTATAGCTCTTGGCATTGACATGCGCAGCACGTGTGAGACAATCACTGAGCACTGTGAGTTAATCTCTGCATTGTTCTTTGTGTAGATAGCAGTTATGCAGGATGGCAGATTAGTGAGTGGCTGCATGGGGTTTGGCAGTGAGCAGAACTGCCCGTTAGTGTGTAGACAAGATATGAAGTTCTCAGGTTCAAGTTCTATTGCTTTTGTTTCATCATAAGTGACACCAAGATATTTTGTTTCCAACTTATATCTTACTGTGTAGTTCCCAGTGGGAATGGGTACATTGAATACTTTATATATTTGTATTTCCTGAGATCTATCCTGGATGGGTATGTCAATGAGTAGGATGAACTGCCCATCTGAGGCTAATATGTGTGTTCTCAGATATCTGTAGAAGTGTAGGGTGTCCGATGCTGTGACAGGAAGATGCATGGTTGGTGGCAGGGTCTCAGCTATGTGTTGGAGCATACATGCTAGGTGTTCTATGGGTAAAATCTTCGGTGTTAGTGTTCCAGTTGTCGTGTCAGATACATATTCCATTGTGTGAGTGGCTATATGATACATGTAGTTGACATAGTTCCTCATATTGTCCAGAATTATGCTCATGTAGAGCAGGTATTGTTGGTAGTGGAGTTAACAAGACATGGTTGTAGTCATATTGAAAAGATGATCTACATTGCCTTCCGTGTCTGTCAGGACATCTATCAGGTCATTAATCTTCTGGCAGTTTACAGTTGTGGCATACTGTGTCACATTCAGGATGGACATGATGTGGACCATCGTCTGTGTCCGTTCAGATTGAGTGTCTATCAGTTGATTTATCTGATTCTTGATCTCCTTGACATCATGGGTCATAGCTGTTCTGGTCAGCCATTTCAGAGCATCCCCCATGAAAGGTAGTAGGCTCCTTTTCTGGCAGGGAAGGTTCTTAATGGGTTGTCCATTGAAGGATGGTGGAGACCCTAGTAGGTTGGTTGCTGTCTGGAAGAGCATGCTGTGAGATCTGTATATGCTATTAATATTGTTGAGTTCTGTTTGAAGTGCTGTTAGTAGAAAATGCGGCATGTTGTGTTCGTTTGCGAGTATTGAGAGAAGGGCAACAACATCGTCCCTTCGGGATCTGAATGAATTCAGGTTGTCCTTGAGAGTACCGATAGAGATGTGAGCCATAATTATCCAAGAGTGTCTGGTAGGGTATGCCCGTAGGGTGGGGTGAAAAAGTAGATTCATGTTGAATTCTGGTGCCTGAAGTCATCGGAAGTAGCCAAAAACTGAAATTAAGGTGATATTGTAAAGTTACATCTGTGTGTGTGGAATGGATATGGAGGGTAAATTGTTGGGGTGGTTAACAAATTTGCCAGGCCGTCCAAATTCTACATTGCATTTCCAGAGTTCGATGGGTGGTTCGAGGATTACGTCTTTCACATTGCAGGATCTTTGTTTTCCTGTAGCGCAATTTTCAATGTGTAAGTAGTGGCCATCTCATTCTATGTTGATTATCCTGTATCCAGGTCTCCATTTCAAGTCCCATATGCCAGGTTGTTTGTTCTTGAAGTACATGCGGTCTCCTGGCTTGAAGCTTGGTGGATCCCTCATTGTCCGCTGGGCGGTTCGGAATCGGTTTTCATCCAACATTTTTTGTGCTATTGCTAGGGCTATGTGGTGGGTGTGCAAATCCAACATGTCAGAGTCTGGGTCTCCCATAAAGCAAAGGAGCAGCTGCAAGAGTTTGTGCACTGGGAGGTTGGGATCGCGTCCATATACCAGGAAGAATGGTGATTCCGAGGTTGCCAGATGCGGTGTTACACAATAACTGCCTAAGACTTGGTTGATGTATTTGTCCCAATTGTCCGGGTCATTTTCACATAGCTTCTTCAGGGTGGGTTTTAAATACCTATGGAAAACTTTGAGTTTGCCGTTACTCTGGGGGTGATAAGGTGCCGTAAATATGCTGTCAATGCCCAAAATTGTAGTGATCTCCTCCATGAGCTTGTTTTTGAATTCAGTTCCATTATCAGTGAGTATAAATCTTGGGCACATGTGGACGGGTAGATAGTTGATAAACGTTCTGGCGATCGTATTCGCTGATTTATCTGGGATGGGGAAAGCTTCCGGCCAGCCAGTCAGGTGATTGATGATCATGAGAATGTGTTTGTTTCCGGAAGTCAACTCATTAAAGTCTACTACCAGATCCATAGCTATTTTGTCGAATGGTTGGTTTGGTATCTCGGTCATCTGGAGCAGGTTTGTTTGAACTTTAGCCTTGTCTCGTTTACATGCTGGACAGTTGCTGATGTATTTTCGTATATCCTGGGCCATTCCTTTCCAATAGTATTGCCTCTTGGTGAGGGCCATCGTCCAGGTGGAACCTTGGTGTCCTAGTTTATCATGGCCTTTGGTTAATATCGTGTATCTCCAGGATTTGGGAATCACTAGAGCCAGAAAGGATTGGGTTGTGTCCTTAACTGTCCTGTATAGGAGTTTGTCTCAGATTTTAAAAAGTTTGGTTTCATGTTTGGGTGCTTTGCCATTAAAGAGTCTCTTGGTGATCCTTTTACAAAACGGGTCTGTTTTCTGCATTTGGTGCAGAGTATCCAGGTGACTTTCAGATGGCGGCATGCAGGTGGCGTTCGTGGGTGGTGGATCCTCAATGGTGGGCGGCTCAGGGGCAGATGAGGGTGGGTCTGGGGTGCTGAGACTAGGTGAAGGTGGTTTTTCTGTTGTCTTGCTTTGCGTTCTGGAAGCTGGTCCATCGTGTGCAGAAAGCATGTTGATGATCGCAGCTGGTGCTGTGTCCTTTGTGTCTACCAGGCGTGACACACACTGCATTTGTTGCTTGCGCCTGATATCCATTCAAAAGTGATGTTATAAGATGACAGGTCCAGTCCCCATCTGTTAATCTTGTTGTTTTTATTCTTGCCATTCAGGAGTTTATCCAATGGTTTGTGATCATTGCAAATGATGACTTCTGCATCTTGGAGGTAGTAAGAACACTTCATGACTGCGTAGTAGATGCCATACCCTTCTTGTTCGTGCGTGCTCCACTTTCGTTGGGTATCTGTGAATGTGTGAGAGAGAAAAGCAACTGGGAATTCAGAACTACCATGGCGTTGAGACAGGTGGGCTCCACAGGCATCGTTGGATGTGTCTGTATATACTATGTACGGCTTGTTGGGGTCCAGATATCGGAGGATAGGTGCTTTAGTGAGTGAGTCCTTCAGGCTCAGGAAGGAGTCCTGGTGTGTGGGGGTCCAGATGAACTTGGCATCCTTCCGTGTAGCTGGTTCAGTGGCTTTGCCATATGTGCAAACTTGGGTATGAATTTCCTGTAGAATCCCAAGAGTCCTAGAAAAGCTCTGACCTGCTTCTGTGTTTTCGGTGGGTGCATAGTTCTGATTATGGCTGTCTTGCCAGGGAGGGGTCGTATGCCTTTTAGAGTCAATACATGGCCTAGGTACTGGATTTTCCTTGCAAAGAAATTGCATTTACGTAGTTTCATGGAGAGTTTGGCTGAATGCAGTTTCTCGAACACAGTTCTTATGTGTCTCAGGTATTCTTCCTCTGTTTTGCTGAAGAATATTATGTCATCAAGGTATGCTATGGTGAAGGGAAGATCCTTCAGCACATTTGTCATGAGTTCCTGGAATATCGCAGTTGCTTGTGCTAGACCGAAAGGTACTTTTATGTATTCATACTTGCCAAAGGGTGATGTAAAAGCGGTCTTCAGTATGGCATCCTCAGATAGACAAATGTGGTGATAACCGGCTGTGAGGTCAATGGTCGAGAGAGATTTTGATCCATGTAGTCTGGAGAGGATGTCCTCTACTCGTGGCATGGGCCAAACAAACTTCCTAGTGACCTTGTTTAGGGCTCTGTAGTCTATCACGAGTCTTTTTCCTCCAGTGCCTTTGGGTACCATGATTATGGCTGCTGACCAGCTGGAGTTGCTGCTTCATATTATGTTTGCGGATAAGAGTTTGTTTATCTCATTCTTCACCCAATTGTAATTCTTAATAGCAATGGGGTATGGTTTCTGTGAAACGGGTGGAGAGTCTCCAGTGTCGATGGTCATCTCTGTTAATGGTGTTGTTCCTATGGCGGTTTCATCCTTTGCTAACTGATCTGAAAATTCGGTTAGAAGGGCATCCAGTTTTCTCTGTGTTTCCAGTGGTAATTCCAAAAGGGGTGGTTTGAATTCGTCTGGTGAGACAGTTTCTGCCATCATCTTCTTTGTTGTAACGGTGCTTATAGGTGCAGATGGGAGGTTGTCTATGTGTCTTTCGAAGTGACCTACAGTGTAATTTTTTCTAAATGTAACAGTTATCACTATGGTTTGCTACCAGTACTGTCAAAGGTATCTTGCAGTGGAGTTTGATTATTCTGTCGATGGTGTGGGTGGTGCCGTTTCTATCGTCGTTGGCTATGAACATGTACGCTCCGGGGGGCAGATTTAATGTTGGCAAAGTTACACGTGCACCAGTGTGATGCAGTGGTATGCGTAGTGATGCGGATACTCATGCTATATTTGTGGTCTGATTCTGTTCCTGTCCTATAGTGTATGCCAAGAAAAAGCCATTCCTCTGGAGATAACATTTCTTGTCTGAGTCCCAAGTGTAGAAGAGCGCATATCTTTGCTGGATGTCAAATCCTAATATATCATTGTGGCTGAGCCTATCACACACTACAAAATCGTGGGATAGTGTGAGGTTGGCTATTCGCAGTATTAGTGTTGTGTTGCCAATGGCTGTCATAGGTGACCCATCTGCAGTACGCAGACTAGTTGGACTGGGTTTAATTGGTGATTTGAATTGTTCCTTTATTCTCTGGTATGCCAAATATGTCACTACTGATATTGCTGTTCCAGAGTCTATGAGCACTGAAAATTTTCCTCCAGCATGGATGATATGGTGGGACACTTAAGAGATCAAATGTATGGTGTATTCGTTGCTTTTCATATTGTGTCCGCGCTCTCAGACCAATGGGTTCTCATGGGAGAGGGGCAGGTTAGTTTAAAGAACTGGTATCGGAATCTTCAGATCCGGATTCCGAGGAACTTCCGGATTCAGGTTCCCATATCTTCACTGATTTCTCTTTCTTGGAGTGAGTGTTGTACTTGTGCGAGGGTCAAGAGGAGCTACTGCCTCTGCATCTATGGGGTTGGTCTCTGGAGCTGCTGTGGCATCTATAAGGTGTTCTGTCCCTCTTCGTCCTGTCTCAGCCATTTTCTCTGTATGTGGGGCGGGAGGAGGATCTGTCTGAGTAATAACTTCCTCTGGAGCTGGATCTACCTCAACAATTCAAATGATGTCGGCTGATGGAGCAACAGTCTCAGCTGGTGGATCGTCTGCGTTCACAGGTGCTGGATTGTTGGGAAAGATGGCGGCTTCCACAGCCATGAGAGCGAGACTGGGTGTATCTCCTAGACGAATGGTTTCCCTTGTAGCTTCTTGTGGTCTCCGCACTAGGTGTACCGGATGGGGGTATCTTAGTGGGGCAGTCAACGGCCCAGTGGCCAAAGTGTCAGCAGTCGAAGCATTTGGCATCAGGGCAATACCACGCGATGTGTCCGTGTCTGCTGCAGCGGAAACACTCATCAGGGTTCGTCATGCTGTTGATGGTTGGGCTGCTCATATTGGATGTCACAGTCTGGGCTGGCTCCAAGCCTTCCACAATTTTTATCACGTCTTCTAGGCATCTGGGGTCCTTTTTGTAAATCTTCGTGGCTAGAGCAGAAGCACTGCATAAGCCTTTGACGAATATTCTGATGGATACTGCATCGGATGGGAAGTTGCACTGTTTGGCTTCCTTCTTGAAGCGGTGGGTGTAGGTGGCCAGGGATTCGGACAGGAGTTGCTTTATCTCCATGAAGCAAGATGTGTGTGAACAGTTGCATTACATATCTTCAGATGGAGATCCTTCTTTATTGCTTCCCATGTGTTGCCTCTTGCTTGCATGTCACGTATAATTGTACGGACTAGACCTCTAGACTTTGTGTCAGCTAACTTGGAGCGGCTTTCATTTAGAATATCTGCAGCTGATTCTATGTCTCCTAACCAATCTTCAAGATCTGTAGAATCCTTGCCGTTGTATGGGGATATGTCAGTGAGGATTGATGAAGTGAGGTTTGTGCATTGCTGGCTAGTGCATATGGCATCTGTGTATTTGTTGAAGTCAATCCCTAGTGGGCCTACCTGTGCAGGTGGCAGAGGCGCGGGTGGGTGGGGCCCATCCCCTTCTCAGTGCCTGTCCATGCCAGCGGCCTTAATCTCATTCACAGTCACTGCCAGGTCACAGAGCATGCGGGTGATTTCTTCTGCTGTGTGTGCTGGTGCCTCGCGAAGGTTGTTAAGGGATTGCTGCAGCTCGGCTAGTTGATTGTTTAAGGGGGTGATTAATTCTTCCATTCCCTCGGCCATGTTGCAGGTCTCGGGTGCTGCATATATAAGGCACATGCCTCCAGCCCTCTGGGAAGAGGATTTGGGACCAGGCAGCAGGCTAGTGACCTTCAGTATTACTTGTAAGATCTACAGACCTTAGCAAGAAATTATATTAAACATTAATCTACTGCATCAGCATTATCTTATCACGAACTAGAGGGAGAACCAGGGAGAAGCCATTCTGTGCCTTTACACTGGCGCTGTGACAAGCGACCTTGCTATGTGGACAGAATTTTTGACAACTGAAGTATGAAGCTTTCTCCAACAGTACTTTTGTCTCTAGCCTGGTAAGTCTTATATTCACCATTTCTTTCTTCATGTTTGTTATACCCACATGCCCCTGAACAGTCGGGATGTGAATGCTGAATTTAACGAATATTGGGCCAGCAACAAACACAGAACAAGTAGGCACCATGGATCTGCAAGCACTCATTCTATGAGAAAGCGCAACGATAAGTCCCCAGACATCACAGAACCAACAGAGAAGAATGCAACAGCTGCGAGGGCGAATGCAGGCACCCCGCTGGCAACCCCCATACTTACCCCACGTAGACTGCTAGGGATACCCCGCCGAGTGCAGGGACACACTCCAGGGATGGCTTCAGGCGAAGAAGAGGAGACATGTGCAGGGGCAGATGTTTACTTTTTAATTATTTAAGTGGATTTAGCTTTGACAATCAGGGATCTAAGAGGTTTGGTGTGAATAGTGTTTGATTGCTAATTTGTTTAATTAAGTGGACATATGTTAGATGCACTCAGGGTTGCGGGAGGTAATTTATTTACCTTGTAGGGCGTACGTAATGTCTCTGTACACTACCTTCACAAATGCAATGACAAATGTAAAACTTAAATATGCAATGCAACACTTGTTGCCATGATCCCAAATCAAAAGACGTCACTAATGACGTCATAATCAGGGGCGGATCCAGGATTTCCCGTTGGGGGGCACCCGGCCCATTGGGGGGGGCGCCACCCCTATTTTTGCCCAAAATTTAGCAGAAAGCGCATGAAAATGAAGAAAATTTGGACCTTTGGGGGGGGGGGGGGGAGCGCACCGGCGGCGCCCCCAGATCCGCCAATGGAACTGATATGTGAGTGTGGGAATCAGCTGAGGATTATTTAATTAGTCTATGACTATTTGGAAACAACAGCTATCTCAGAAACAATAGAAATTTGAGTTGTGATTTGTTCTCGAGAAAAGCACAGCGTAGAGTGAAATCCGTTTATTTTCTCCACTGAACTAAGATGATCTAAATCATCAGGCCGGTGATCAGAGGACCACGGATCGGCGGCCATTTTGCCTCAAAACAGGTCTAGGCACCTCAACGCAACTAATGTACAAGCCAAAAATACAATCCACAACCCCATCACATAAAATGTGCAGGACGTCGCCAAATGTTCCTGAATAAGGAGGAAAAAGTGGGCTGGCAACGCTGGAATGTAGTAAAGGATCCAGGACCCTAGCCAATAATCAATATTACCTGTATTATTCGTATCAGGGCAGGGAAACAAGGGTAGACAAACAGCTTGCTTGTATGCTTCAGCCAAGCTGAAAACGAATCATGGCGTTACAAAACAGCCAATATATTTCGCAATAGAAAATGCCGCCCTCTATCCACGCTCCATAGGGCATCAATGGGGATTCTCGATTTGCGACAGATATTAGGACCGCGCTCCTTCAAAAGCAAATACATTGGGTGTTCTCTATTGATTTGCAATTGGATGGTTAACTGTATTATTTTATTAGCTGGTCCAATGTTGTGTTGTCAGTCCGAGAATTTTTCAGGGAAATGTTTTCAATTGAAGCCGTGGTTGATGAAGTGACGTTGTTCCGATTCGCAGAATGTCCTGTTTAGCTTTGCTGTCCAGTTTCATGCGGCTCACCGTACCTTATGGCTGTATTCACCGGTTCTATCGCTCCCTGAGGCGACGTTACGTATGATCGCCGTCAGATACACGACCCTCTGTATCCATTGCAAGGAGAATAAGTCTGAACGCCTTCTGGGAGTTGTTACAACACGTACCAATCTGTGGGACAATGTATTGTACCATGTCTCTACTGGGAGCCCTTACCATACCTACCAATCTGTGGGACAATGTAGTCACCCTGTCTCAGTAAACTATAACCAAACACATTTTTGAATTGAGAAATAAAACTGCCGATAAAATTGAGAAAGACCATTGTCGTTACTCTGGCATGAGGATGGGACGTGGGATCGAAGAATTTCGCCCGAGGATTAATACAGGCGACAAAATGGGACTTGCTGGGTCTTTGCAGAGATTCTAGTTTAACTTTACCATTTTCATTAATGATGCAGCTCTCTTCAATAAAAATCCAATTGTGTTCACACTTGGCTTTGAGTGTACAAAGTATAAAATGATCTAATTCCATAGTTTTAGATACCCATGGTTATCACACATATTGTCAAATAAGTGAAATAAATAAAAGAAGTGAAAACTGATTAGGTTGTTCCCTACTGAAAGTGTAAGGTGCCATCAGATAGATCCAAATCCAAGGCTTTTGGCTCAGATCCCAGAATCTCAGTAGCAGCTCTGAGAAACGCAGCATATCCCGTGTCTCCTGAGGCCCCTGAGGTCACAGTGACAATTGTTGTTAGATTGATTGGTAACAGAAGATTCACCAATACAATACAATGTTCCCACACACAGAATGCAGTTGTACAGCCCGTCTGTAGGGAACTGAGATGTGTATTGCACGAAACAATTGCCGGAATTGGACCAATTTAGGAATTTATACACCACATTACCCGAAACCCGTATCTATCTGGAACAGTTGAAAAACAAAAGAATTGCGGAAGTGATCAGCCTATGTAGTTGAATTCGTTTTGTGAAAACAAATTCCACGCGTTGTCATTCACTCAAACAAAGACATCCATTGCTCTCAAAATAGAGACAGTGAACACGACTACATATTAAATCACATTAAACTAAATGTCATAAAATAAAATTCAAACAGCTTTGTGCATGAAAACCTTTAAGCTTTGTTTGTTAGATTTCCACTCAGCAATAAAGAGGAGCATGACCAAAGCGTTCATGTTATGAACCATTCGAATAGGGCTAATTGTTACATCTCAGAGGTATATTACCAGGAATATCGTTGTTCCCTGTGAGAATGCGGTTATGTGGAGTTGTACCACTTATCTGAGAGTCCCCTGAGCGGTTAATAAACCATCAGGACTCATGAGATAACTTACCCTGGTACCAGGAGATGCTGTGTAAACGGTCCTGTCTGCTTCTTAGTGTCTGAACACGTTTTATCAGGGTCTCCAATGACGGGTTATCATGTTTGTTGATGGGTTATTAAATTTGCAACCCCTGGGTATCAACCTTACTAAGGGTTGTCATGGTAGCAAAGTATTTTTACTTAAAACTTTAAAGTCCTACTTAGAATTTAGTTTCACAATGGAGGATATTTCTCTCTATTTTACAATGCGAAAATCATGTTTCACTAAATAAAGCTGTGTAACCTGTCAGTACACGGAATTTGTATCAGTTTCAAAACGCCTAGGACAAAAGAAATTACATAAGAATTTCACGCTGTGCTTATGATACGCCATTGTTCCCAAACTGATGCAGATTCCGTGTACTGTGCTGCTTTAAGAGGTTTGTTAAAAAAAATGAATAGATTGCAGTTCAAACAATTAGAAAAAGAGCTGACTTATCGCAATGGGTAATTTCATATGAAAATACAGTTTGCTAGTGTTTTTATTTGAATGATACACATGTAATATTCTGTGTTCTAGGAAAGAATTCAATCTAAAATAAAATTTACTAAATTTTTGTGAAGGACATTTGCTGACAAATGGCGCATCTTAATTTCACAATGATTGCTTAGAAATATGCTGAAAACGAAGAAACATTTAGATATGTTTTAGATGTCTAAATACTCGGTATTGCTATACGTGCATGTGTGTTGCACTTTAAGCAACAGCTACACCATTATTAATGTTCCTCTCTGTCTCCTGCAATTTTCCAATAATATTCTTAACTTGAAGCTTAGTGCTGCAGCCAAGTGCTGTTTCAAGATGCAGACCTTTTTGTAAAAGGGATAGTGTTTGGGTTTATAATTTGGTTAACTATTTCTTTTTAAATTGCTTTATATCTGTATTACTCCACTCTTCTTTGAATAAATCTAAGCTGCAGATCATTTTATACTGGGGAGAGCTCATGAATTAATATATTAATAAGAACAAGGAAGAAAAAATGATATTGATGCTTTATGTCGATCACGAATTACAAAATACATTTTTATCCCACAGACTATATTAATAAAAGCAGAAGAACAATTGACACATGAGTGAAGTTCCATCTTTAGGTTTCAGTTCATGTCCCAAACTAAAGGATACATTGCCTTTTTAGATCTTAAAATTAACCACAGAGTAGCTTCAGTCAGTAGCCGACCAAACAAGGTTATGTTTCAATAATATTATTACCAAAATGGTAAAGCAGCATAACACCCAGACAACAGTCTCACCACATTAATAAAACCGAGCATTACATGTACTCTGATCATTAAATAGCAGCAAATGGGTCAGAAGTTTATCAAACAATCATTTTGAAATGGTTCATGAAAGAGTCATCACTGAAATAGATAATAGATGGATTTTTATGAGAAGAACCTGCTTATAATGTCAATTGAGTCAATAGTAGAACAAATAAGAATATTTCCATTAGTGTTCTAATTTGAAAATCCCGTAAAATACAAAGGCAATATACAATGAGGACTGTTACAGCAGCAACATTACGAGCATGTTTGTGCACAAAGAGCACTGATCAGTAACAACTAAGTCAGTATTGTTTAACCAATCAAGGTATATTGTTTCTAAATAATGACCAAACCTGTATTATTACACAGATTATCAGACTCTAAAGACAGAGCTATCCCATGTAATGCGTTTAGAGAACAATGAGACAGAACATTGTGTTAGCAGGATAGCATATTCATGAGGAGCAGTAGCAATTGAGTCAATAGTTTACCAAATAAGGTTATTTTCCAATAATGTTCTTGGGACTGTAATGTGACAGCTTCGTCTTGCAGCTGTTGAGGACAAGAGTGGGAGAAGGAGTAAGGACATGAAGCAGGAGGTAGGAAAATGCTGCTCAAGAAACAACAGCTTCTACTACTCCATCCATGGCTGCTGAGCGATAATGCAGTGTTTTGGTGATATTGTTTGCATTATCTAATATAACACACTTGCTTTGTTTAGCACAGTGTTGGCTTTGTGTTTCTGAGAGCAATTTGTAAGATATTTTACTGTTTATAACCAGTGCTTACAGCTTGTACAAACACAACAGTAACAGGCTGGATATCACTGCTGCAGTGGGAAAAAATGCAAAACCATTCATTTCCATATTACATGTGGTTATTTGGATTAATTTGTGAAATGCTTCAACTTGCAAAAGTAATGAGAGTAGTATCTGCCATTTGACTCCATGTTAAAGCAAAAAAGTAGAGCTGTGCTTGACAAATTGACTATTGCAGTAAATGGGACACAACAATGAGCCTGTCATAGTAAATTCTGCTAATTTTGTTAAATGTTTCCATGCATGTTGCAGTTTTGTCTTAGCATTATATGAATACATGAAATTGATGAATATTTTGTAAACTAGAAGCCTTTGACGTAGAAGCCAAAATAAACTGGACTAAACATTGAAACGCACTATTATTTTATTATATTGGATGTTACATTATTTTACTTGGATACATATAAACCTGAAGAAGAACCTTTAAACTACTCAAATGGACCCGGATGGCAAAGAGGTAAGTTGCTGTTATCTGATATATACCTTTCACAGTTGCCCTATCATTGATATATTCTCTCAGGGCTTGATGCACTTATTTTACTGATGCCAACGTCTGTGGTTTCTACTCTGACGTAACGTTCTTATCAAATCACGTCATGACGTTATCTAGACATGATTACA
Organism: Haplosyllis anthogorgicola; assembly: GCA_038406195.1. Lineage (NCBI taxonomy): Eukaryota > Metazoa > Annelida > Polychaeta > Phyllodocida > Syllidae > Haplosyllis > Haplosyllis anthogorgicola. The sequence goes on along the minus strand of JBCAUI010341185.1, from coordinate 300 downwards.
TCACAGAGCACAACCGAGCAAGCATGCAAATGAAAAATCCATGATCATAGCCTCATTTAGTCCTAAACATAGGGATCCAGTGACTCTACAAAATGAACTTCGAATTAAAAAGTAATAGAAGATGGCATCATTTATTAGTCAGAATCTCTTTTCGTATCGGCAGAGTAACAAAATGTCATGTCAGTTATGTCCGTAGGAATGATGTTTAGATTGAGCAAGAGCGCATTAAAATGGTGTCAGAACTTTGACACGACTCTTTATGGGAGCTCTCTTATATCCTGTGCACAATTAATTATATAT